>NGKF01000018.1:692029-823682 GCA_002162555.1 Monilinia aucupariae | reverse complement strand
CTAGTGCGCTACCGGGCTCATAACTGTCATGCCAAAATGACGCGCCATATCGAACATATGACTAATTTGGGTATATATATACTACGCAAGTATATACATATACACAGCGGTATACATCAATAGTTTAACTCGTAACATATAGTTATTATAATACAAAACAATTTAACAACGAGAATCGTTGTATAAATAAATTCGATTATACTTTTGTTTTGAAAATCTTTTCAAATTATTAAACAAAAGCGATATCGATTTATATACTCTTTAAAATTGTTTTTATAATCAAAAACTTATTGAAAAAGAATCGAATAAGTATTATTTAATTTTATTTCGATTTTCTTTTAGATTTGTTTGTTTTTAAAGTTTTTAATTTTTTTATTATAATTCTTTTTAAATCAAAATCCAAAAATATATTAATCGAATTGATTATAAAAGCGAAGAAATAATGATGCGATAGATTTAAACATTTTTGAAAAAACATTTAAAGGTTTTAAAAGTATAAAAAGGATTAGTTTGAAACTAATTGCAAAGATAACAATATTATAGAATATAATAAACTTATTTTTTTCTTTTAAATTATTCAATTTATTTTGATCTGGTCGAAAAGTATTATAGAACTTGTTTAGAAGATAATTATTTTAAATCAAATTTAAAGATTATATAATAATAATTTTAATAAATATATTAATTAATTGATTTTTAATACTTTATTAATATAAACGTTAAAAACATTATATAAAATATAATTCATTAATAAGTTAATTAAAATAATTAAATTAATAGTTAAAAAATGATTGAAATTTGTTTGAATTAAGATTAGTTCAAAATATTTCTATTTGAATTGTTCAAATTTGTTTAAAAGAACGATTAAAATCAAGAACTAAAGTATAAGTCCCCTACCCCACATTCGGGCCACCCCCCCATTTGGGCCACCTCAAAAAACACGTCAATATAATCAAAAAAAAATCTTTTAACTTAAATAACTCAACAATCTTTAAATCGATTGTTTTGAAACTTTAATATTGTATTAATTATACTATAATGACTTGATATATCGAAGATAATGTTGCTATGGTTTTAAATGCTATTACAAATAGGCTTTCTATATAAAAAGCTTATATAGATTATAGTATTCTATATATCACTTTTCAAAATCGATTAAAAGGCCATCTATTCTATTCAAAAAGTGCTCAAAGCTAGCAAAAACTAGCCTCGATCCAAAAGAATCGATTAACAAATTAGATTTTGTTACGCTGAAAGCGTAAAGCACGTGAGAAGCACGTGTTTATTGAACACCATGCTCTTACGTATTACTTGGATCTTCCGGTAGTAGGTGCACGAGCACTCTAAAGCATATATACGTTAAGGTGCTCGAGCATACTAAAGTATACGTATGCAAAAGTGCATGAGCATACTAATCGCTTTTGATCTATTAGCGCTAGGAGCATCAAAACGCCAACCGAGTTTAGTATATCGATTAATTAAACAAATATATTAAATTAGATTTGCTTTATACGATTCAATTTATATTAAAAAAATCCAAATTTATAATTACTATTATACTATAATCTTATAACTTGTAATACTATAAATCCTTATAATTACAAAGTTATATAATAATTATATATGATCATATATAAATATATATATATAATATATAAAGAACAAATGAATCTTATATTTAAAGAAATAAATAATAATATAATCATTATTTTATATCTATATCTTTATTTTTTCTTAATATCATTTCATTATATATTCGTAGCTATTCTTTATAATAGTTATAAGCTCGGTTTGTACTTGAAATCTTTGTAACAATTATAAATCGAATATCGATATTATATAATTCCTTTTTTCCTTTTGATTTCTAATCATTTTTTATTATACTTTTATTATTCTTTATCTTTTAACAATCATTCTTTTTATTATATTAAAGATCATTTTTAATAATTAAACGAATTGGTTCTTTTAGTATTTATCATTTAAAAACGTTAGTTACTTTAAGTATATTTAAAACAATATCGATCCGGATACTCTAAACTCTTTCAATTACCAATTTCGTGATTAATTAAATACTAATCCATTTTAAGCTTTTTCTATGGATATTATGATTTTTGAAAAGAATTGTAAACACTATAATCAATATACTATGGATTTTAAAGTTTACAATCGATATGCTAATATTGATATTGAAATGGATGAAATGTTTAAGTTTAAGCTTTTTATTGATTTTATTCTTATTATATTCGAAGATCTTACAAAAAATTTCTTGTTTATAGAGAAGATTTATAGAACTTAAAAAAATGAATACAATCAAAATTATAATAACTTTCGTTATATGTTCGATTGAATTATATCTATTATCGATTTATTTTACACTTTGGAAATCTTCCAAAAAGCTATACAAGATTAAACTTTGAAATAAATTATTGTTTAGCTATATATAAAGATTGCTTCTATTGATTCAACAATTCTAAAGACTATTTAAACCAAATATATCGATCATTTTAATAATGTATACAATAAACAAATCGATTTGATAAAATAGTGTAAAAAATAGAAATTACTTTATATCTAAGCGTTAATCTATAATCTTTTGAAGATTAAAAGAATTTGTGGATATAAATAATTTCTAGAAACATTTAACAAACTAGTTCCAAATTGGTTAGAGCAATAATTAATTATTTTGAATATTGAAGATAAGAAAGGATGCTATATTATTATTTTAAAATAATATAGTAATCTTTTTGTTAATCATACTAATCGAATAATTTGTAATCTTTTGCTAAAGAGATCCTTCGCTATTTCAAGACCAGAATTATAACAATTATTCGAATCTAGAAAACAATCAAAAAGCAATAACATTATTTAGTATTGTTTTTGTAAAGAAAATCAAATAGTTGATCCAAATTATTATTATAAGTTTAATGAGTGTTGAATAGTTGAATTAGCTTTTACAAATAAATATATTGATTAATCTATTCGGATTATTAGTAAAACGCAAGTTAAAGAGATTAACGAATATATTAAAGATAAGAAATATAACAATCTTTGTAATATTTTATTTAAAAAAGAATAGCTTTTTAGTATTCAAACTAATCAATCTTATAAATCTTTATCAAAAAAGGATTTTTATAACATTACCTTTTACACTATCGATTTAAACAAGTATATTGATGCTTTTTCGATTTTTATAATCATGTTTATATATATATTGGCAAACTGTACCCTATTGGATAATTGCAATACTATATATATTGTTAACGATACAAACCTTTTGATAAACGGAAAGTATATTCTTAATAATATTTTGGATTATATCGAAATAAGACGGGGGATAGAAGGTTGTTTTATAAAAGCTTTTTTTACTTTTTCTTTATAATACATCTATTATTGTATATATCATAGGCAAATCGCATAGTCAGCGTAGCTATAGCTATAGATAGATCAAATCGATTATGAATTACTATTATCGAAACAAGATTGTTAAGCTTGCTAATAGTTGGTCGTAGTAATAAAATAATCAAAAGAATTTTGTTAAATAGAGCGAATTTTACATTAACTAATATTGCATTTATTCCTGGTTTTCATATTAATCTTATATCCAAAACTCTTCTTTGTAATAAAAATGTTTGGTTTAATAACTTTAACATTATTATTAGAATCGACAATCGGATTAATAGCATTATTATTGCTTAATGTATTAGAAAACATAATCTTATCTTTTTAAAATATAACGTTTATTTCAATTATTCTGATGAATCTAATTTTCTTATAAATATGAATATTATAATGCTTACCAAAAGCCAAAAGATTAATAAGCCTTTTTTTCGATTATATAAAACAATAAAACCCCGAATAAAATCAAACGATCTATAGTATAAAAGATTAGAATATTTTGACAAAAAAGCATTGAAATATTTAATTAGGATAACTAAAAGAGTATAAATCAAAAAAATCATTCGAATAGAATATATCGATTATTTATATATTTATATTAAACAAATTGTTTTATATTTATTTAATAATTATTAATTATCTAAACCTTTTTATAAGGTTTAATAAGATTTGTTCGATTTTCTTTATATTTATAACAAAGTGTTATAGATATTAATAATTAAGGATATATATAGTAGAAAGATTTTTACTATTATATTAATCTAGAAAACGTATAACAAAATCTTTAAAGTTTTATAGAACTTTGTTGTGTAGATTTATTATAAATATAGTCTTTATATTGTAATAATTAAATAAAACAATGATACATTTGTAATAAAGATTAAAGGTAATATTGTATTCAAAAAATGAATCTTTGAAGAGAGTATAGAATTTGAATTTTCTTTATTCTTTATGTATAAGCTTAATGAAGAAGTAAAACGTATAAAGCAAAAAATTATTATTAAATAAATTAAAATGCGTATTTCAATTAAATTTTTGAATAAAATATAAGTAAAAATCGCTTTTGTCGTTATATATCTATATAATATTAGTTTATTAAAAGCAAAGGGTTAAAAATGTTTTAACAAAATGATTAATTCCTAGTTTAGGTAATACTATAGATAGTATTGACCATTATTGTTACAAAGAATTATTGATAATCTTCGCCTGGATTGAAATGAGATATATAGGTATAATTGTTGTATATTTTTATTGGATAAGAAAAAAGAAGTTGGGATAAAAATGAAATAGTATAAGACTAATCCGCAAATATACATTAAATATTTAATCGGATATATCCCTATTACAACAATCTTTTATATTTGGATCTTTATATTTAATAAAGTTATTATTACACGAAATATTAAATTCAATAAAGAATTTGTTTATGTAAACGATTTTTATAACGAGATTATTAATATTATACTAATTCAAATAATCAAAAAGTTGATCATCGAATTGGATATTTAGTAAATGGAATTGCTGGATAGCATTATTTTAAAGAATATGGATAATAAACTTACCAAAGAACTTATACAAAAAAAGCTTAAAACTATGTATACTTTTGATTAGAATTATAAACGCTTTAAGTTTTCAACCTTAAAGGTGATTAAAGTAATTGAAAAAAATCAAAAGAGTCAAAAGAATCGAATAACAAAATCTTCGTTATTTATTTCAATTTATGATAATGAGTATAGCACTTCGTTAAACTTTGATACAATTATAAATATCGGCGAGTTATTACTGATTTTTAATAAATTAAGATCTTTGTTAACTATATTTACAACAAAGGATAAAAGCTTGCTCAAAGTAATTAATTTATAGAAGGTTTATATAAACTTTGGTTATAAAGAATCAACGATTTTATTAAAACCATTAATACTAATGTTAGATAGTAATCTTGAAAACAATAAATCGAATAATTATTTGATTCTCGATAAAAAAAGGAAAATCCATTATTGTTTTTTATAGAAAGGAATATATTTAAAAAATTTTCTTTGCTATTTATATTTAACAAAGCTATTAAACGATTACGTACTTTACAAATAGAGATTCTTAAGTTTAATATCAATACTAAAGAGTATACTAAATATGATACGTTTAACAATATTGATATAATTCTTGATCATATAAAATATTAAACAATAGATTGCATTAAATGTTCAAATCGTTTACATTAATAGATGAATAGTTATTACAAAACTAATACTTTCATTAATATCATAATTGCTCAATCATACGGATTCAAAAATGAACTTTAACAATTAAATGATTTTTATAATATTTTTTGGTTTGATAAATAAAAGGATAAACTAAATAAACAAAATAGTAAATTTATTATTATACATAATATAATAACTATCGCAATAAAATATAAATCGATAATTATGTTTTTGATTTAACTCAAAATCACAAATCTTCCGCGAATGTTAAAATTAACAATATTATTACTACTAAGATTCTTTCATAATCTTCGAAATCATATATTCGGATATTAGTTTAAAATGGATTGTGATCGTAAGATTAAAGTATTGCAAAACCAAAGCATTTAACAAGAAATTGAAATAATGTTAACTAAATTAAAATTATTCCATTTTAATGAGTATTTATTTATAAAAATGATCAAAGCGATTATATTGATTGTTGTAGATTACGATTAGTGATTAAAAAAGATCTTTAAGATACAATAATAATCGAGTTAATTTACATTGCTATATTTATTGTATAATCTTTCCGCATAATAATAGCAATAATAATAAAAGATAATTTTGAAACAAAGTAATACAATATTATAAATGCTTTCGTTAATACATTTCGAAATCCTATTGGAAATTCAATTATATATTATATACCAAATGGGTATAAGGTATCTAATAAATCCATTACTTTTGATTGTATATTGTATGATTTGAAAGATTTCTTTGTATTATAATATAAAAAGTTTATAAGCATATTCATCAACTTTAAAATAATAAAATGTAAAAAAAAGCTTTGTATCTTTATATCTTTTGATTACTATATATTTATTCTATTCTTTGTTAACGATATTCAAATAATTTATTACAAAAGATATAAATATCAAAAAGATCAAATAATTAATAAAATCAAAACTAAATATAAACTTAAAGATTTTGGCGATATTTAATAGTTTCTAAGGATTCGAATTACTAAAGATCAACAATTTAAGAAATTATAATTAATATATAATATCTATATTAATAAGATCGCTTACAAATTTGGTTTTATAAAGAGAAGAACAATTATATCATTTTCGATTATAATATTTGAAAAGAATAAGAATGTAACTACTCTTTCAAAAGTAAAGAAATATCAAAAAAAAGTTGAATTAATCCTATATTCGGCTATAACAATTAAAGCCGATTTAATTTTTCTTTCCTTTAAACTAAACAAATATAATATTAACCTTTCAAAAGATTATCGAGCAATTATCGATTATTGTATTGTATATTTATACGAATCTCGATATTTTTCTATTTGCTACAAAGATAATTATATTCCTCAAATAGTAATCTTTTCAAATGTATTCTTTGCAAACAATATAATTATACAAAGATTTTTTTAAAGCTATATAATTATATTATATAATAGTGCTATTATATAGAAAGCTATAAAGCAAGATATAGTTATTATTTCGATTACAAAAGTAAAACTTTTAAATATAAAAAGATTAACCAAAAAAGCAATAGTAATATTAAGGTTTTTAAAGAAAATCAAAGTATTAATAAAGAAACTTATTAATATCTTTTACAATAATATTTAAACAATCCAATTGATAATTAATAAAAATAAAAGAATCTTTATTAAACTTAAGTATATAGATATTCAAAATATATAATTTCGTTAAGAATATACTAATAAGCAATTCTTAATTATATATTTATCAATTGTTAATATATTAATAAATAAATTTATTAAGAATCTTATTAAACAAAAGTTTAAATACTTTGTTAAACTAATCAATATACAAAACGCTAAAGATCGAATTACAAAAATTATTGAATAATCGATAATTATATAATATTCAAACAAATTGATATTACAATACTCTCTTTATATTTTATTATTTTAATCCTCATTTTCTACCTTTACTTCAAAAAAGTTTATCTTTAAGCAACTTTTTTATTACCATTATTATTTATCTTTTTTTCCTTTCTTTTCCTTTTTATCTTTGCTATTGTAAAGTAATTCTTTAAAGTATACCCGTTTTTAAAGGAATTCGCTTTTAGTACAAATATACTCTATATCGATTTTGAAGTTACTTAAAAATCGATGTACTTTAGAATACTCCGAAAAGCGACCCGGAGATGCTTTACCTTCTATAGTTATATAATTAGTAATTATAATATAAAGCAAAAAAAAAATATTATATTTTTCTATTATTATTAACTTTTGTAGTTAAGAAATTATTCGCTATTACATACAAATATACTAGCAAAGATTAACATATATATATAAAGTATTAATAATATTAAGCTTTTTAAAAATCTACGTTTTTATAGTAAATTCTATTTTTTTGTTTAACAATTAATGATTTTATATATTATATATACGAATAAAGATTTCTTAGCTTTTTAGATTAAATCTTTTTGGTAGAGATATAAAAAGTCGAGGTAGAAAAAGTAATAGAAATGGAAGATACTATTTCAAACCCTTTATTACTCAATTTATCATCGCAAAAGTAAATACTATAATCATTTTAACAATATATCCAAAGAAATTCCGCATCAAATAAAAACGTCAACGACGACGCGATATATTTCATTACCAGTAGATACGCACGACGATACTTTACGAACTCCGCAAAGTTTTGACGTTTGCGAAAAGCATACAGAACGCGTTTTTCAAATCCGAATAACGGAAATAAACCCTATTATATTTGCGAAAGCAATGTAGATGATCAACAATGATTATATACAACAACGCAATCTTTTTTTGTTTATTCTTTTTCAACCCCAAATTGAAACAAAGACGAAACTTATACTTTTCTTTTTCGTTGTATTCAAAGAATTAAGAAAATCAATGGTTTTCTAAAGAATTAATAAACTTTTACAAAAAGCTAAACAATAAATAATAACTCGTTGTAAATTTATAAATATATTTGTTAACTTTTTAAAGGGAATTGTTAAAACTTTTATTCAAAAAAAAATTTATACTATTTTGCTAATCCAAAAAGCAATTTTAAAATATATAACAAACGCTTTTATAATAGATATAACTTTTAAAAGCAAAGAAAGCTTTAAAATCCTTAAAACAAAAGAAAATACAATAACAACTTCGCTTTTTATAATTTAAACAAAGATTATCAAAACCTTTAAAATCGATAAATCCTTAATCGCTTTTTAAAATAAAGTTTTTAAAGCAAACTTTGCAAAAAAAAATGTTGCTAAAACAACAAAAATGAATAAATATATCTTTATTAAATACGCTTTTTTTGCAGGTTTATATCGTAATAACTTTTTTTTGATTCGAAAGAATTTAATTAAAGTTATTCCGGGTATTAAAAATAAAGATATCCCGAAAATAATAAAATACAAATCGGGTTAGATACTATATTTTAAATCCTTAAAAATAAAAAACGCTTTAATAAAGAATATTTACAAATCAAAGATTTATAAAATTATTGAAACTATACACTTTGATTTCCTAAAAATATAATATAATTATTGTATACATTTAGTACTAAATATTTTGTTTAATATAATTAACAAATAGATTAAAGTTATCAAAAAGATGATAAAAAGAAAGGCTTGGATCCAAACCGATATTATCCCGATTAAATACTTCAAAAGTTTTGAAAACGATGTGGAGAACGCTTAGGTAGTTAGTTTTACTACCCCAATCGCTTTTTTTCGCTTTTTTGGAGCTACCTTTTTCTCTACTTTTTTACCCCTCTATAATCAAATAAAGCTTTACAAATAAAGTTGTCAAATTTATTGCAATATTTATTATTGTACAAAACCTATATAATACAATAATTGTAATATTGCGAAAGCTAAGTATTAAGAACTAATATATAAGCTATACCTAGCGTTTACAAAGTATAACGAATATTACGATCCGTTTCCAATAAAATACAAAGGCTATCCGCTAACGCTTTGTAGTATAATTGAAGGTAAACTATAATACAATTTAACTAAAGTTTAAATAAAATTGATCCGCAAAAACAATTAAACGGTTCAAAAAGTATATGTTTTAAAGATAACTATATATATTGTACAAATAATACATATATTCCAAACAAAAGCTCAAAACTTTCAAATGTTTTAAAGTATACAAAGCTTTATATAACTAAGCATCGCTTAAACCCCGGCGTTTACTTATATCGAGATCCAGATATTAGCGATTTCGAGAAAAGCAAACGATAATACTAAACGTGCAATAGATACAACAATATTACAAAATAAAGCATCGAAACGCTTTAAAACAATTTTGGGTTAAATAAATCTAAAACTTTTATTACAGAATAGTATATGTAAAGTTTGTATTGAAAATACGATAGATATCGATAATAACGATATTGCAATAATTATATAATTAATTAAAGTTATCGATCCTTTTAATAAATAAAAGCCCAGATCGATGCAATAACAAAAATCGCAAAGATAATCCAACCCTATATATAACAATAGTATAAACGAATATAGAAAAAAAAGCGAAGGCATATAATATTCTGTTTTAACTCATTTATAAAAGCGAAACGGATATAATTTATATCCAAAAACCCTAAAGTTTATTAAACACTAAGATATAGAATTACTCGGCATACGAATACTATGCTTTTTACAATTCGTGGAAATCGGAGGGGGTAATCGAAAAGGAAACTAAACAATTAAAGATTATATCGTATATATAACAAAGAGCTGCGATACAAACGCAATAATAATGTGATAAATATTGTAAAGATATAGTATAATTTAAAATAAATAGCTATTATATAATTAATATTTATTATAAGCTTAATACTACAATAATGATATATTATACAACAAATATTACTTTAACACTTTGTATATTAATTAAAAAGGATTTTAATGCGAAATATAACATTTACGAATTAAAAGTATTATCAACTATTTAAAAAGCTTTATTTATTAATTGGTTATAGGATATTAACATGGACTTTATTGACAAAGTAAAAATACTTATCCATCGCGTAAAGCATATAATTGATTTTACCTTTTCCAATATACTTTTCGCAAAAACAATAATGCGCCGGGATATGGATTGCAAATCGAATTATTATATGCAAATCATTATTATTTCAAGACGAAGTATAGTTTCTAACAAACGCATTGGATATAAAGTTAATAAAAGCGATTTATATACATTTACTAGTTTAATGAAAAACAAAGCATATTGATTGCCGAAAATCGGAAATATCGCCACGAATATTAAACTGGAAATAATTACAAAGCGGTTTATTAATTTATTTCAACGATTGATACAAACCGCAAAGCAATTGATAAGCGACCGGGCATAATCAACGTTTTAATAGATCAACAAAAATGCGATAATGTATAATCTATACAAACGCTTTAACAAAACCTTCGAGAATAAAAAACGGATACTTATTGCAACACGCAAAACGAAAAAAAAGTATTGAAGAAGAGTAATCAATAATATATCGGATAATATAGATTTATATAAAATAATAAGCTAGTACAAAGCGATCTTTTCTTTTAAAGCTCTATCGCTTATAATTAATAGCCAATTGATCGAAAATATAAAAAAGAAAATATAAACTCTACTAAATAAAGTATTATATAGATACAATAGTATTAATAATCTAAAAGCGGATTCGATATTAGAAAATTATATCTTTATTCTTTTTTGGAATATTATTGTATCTTTTAAAAAGATGAAACGGAATACTATCAAAGTTTCAAATACTTCGTCAAAAGTTAATAAGATTACAATTAAACTTTTGAAAATCTATTAGAATAATGTTAAAGAATATTTACGCGATTTCTTCGAATATTGTTTCAAAAGAAACTATTTCTTTAAAGTTTAACGATTAATCGAAATAATAATACTATTCAAAGTTAATAAGAAAGATAAAAGCTTTATATGCTTTTGATGTTTAATAGCTTTACTATTCTATATAAGCAAAGGTTTAAAACGAACTATTGCGAAACGAATAGTATAAATAATATTAATGTATAGTACATTGAGCCTTTAGTATTGCAAGGTTTTGCTTAAACAATTGGCTATAGATTTAATCATGGTATTTGTATACAATATGAAATATGCTTTTGTTAGAAAACGAAAGGTTATATTGATTACAATGAATGTTCAAGATGCATTCGATGCATTATTACCCCGGCGGCTATTAAAAAAGATGCAGGATCAAAATTAGTCTATAGCTTTTTTGAAAATGGTTTGATCGTTTTTATAGGATCGCAAAATAATAATTAAGCTAAAGAACGCGTATATAAACAAATTATAAATACAATACAATATCCTTTAAAGTTTACCTCTATCTTCAATGCTTTATATGTTTTATTTAACAAAACTTTTAAATCAAGATTAAGCTTTTCGTTTCAAGTATATAAACAATATCGCATTTTACAAAGTGAATAATATATTGAAAGAGAATATTATAATGATTGCATAAAATATATAAAAGATTGAAATATGAGGATAGACTAATAAAATCGCTTTTATATTAGAAAAGTTGAAAATGATATATCTTATTTGTAAGCGTTATACATATGCTTTAGAAATTGTTATTTCCTTTATATTAACTATATAATTTATAATAAACATATCGAACGATACAAAGCAACCGGCATTGAAATAGTTAGAAGTATAGTTCGATCGCAAACTTATGTTTAAAAAATATATTGCAAAACAAATGAAAAAGGTATGGAAAGTAGCGTTATATATTAAACATTTAATTAATATACAATATAAGCCCTCTACAACTTCTTTACAAAAAATTATAATTATATACATTTTACTTTTGTTACTATACAAAGCAAAAGCGTAGTACTCGGGATAAACAAAATTAAACGTAAATAATAGTTATTTACAAAACATTATAATAAACATTTATATAAAGTTATATATAGCGAAAGCGAACAAAATAATTAATATAGTAATAAAAAGCATATTACCAATTTGGAGAACTATGTTTATAATGACTAATTTACGTAATGCGAGCTTTTCGCTTTGCAAAATAACTTTAGAATATATTCGTATTAATATAACTCTTCGATTTAAAAAGTTGAATGTATATTATTTGCTCATTATACGCTTAATCGCATTAGGGCATCGTATACAACGCAATACAAGGCTACGAACAGCGAACCGATTATTCCCAAAAACGTTTCGATCAATCTTCTCCCTTCTGTACTATACCTTCGGGTATAGAACGAACTTTACGAAAAGGATAGATAAAGAAATAATAACAAAAAGCTTTGCTAATTGATAGAACGTTTTATCTTTTAATGCAATTATTATCTTTTTCGATAAATCCAAATCGTACAATAACGCGAGCAAATATATAAGCTACAATTATACAATTTATTAAGGATAAGATCTTATCGTTATTAATAAAGATGCGATTAATATATTTTTATATATTTTCAATATAAAAGCGATAAATGCTTTAAAAAGGCTACAAAAAGCGTTAATATTGCTAGTTATTGTAGATATACAAAGATGGTTTTATATCGATAATATTTCGATAATATAATATAAATGTATAAATGCTTTAAATACCTTATAATAAGCATTCCTAGAAAGCTATAGATTTATCGATCAATATACAATTAAGATATAATGGTTCTCCGAGCATTAAAGGATTATCAACAACAAAGCAATAGATAGGTTAATAAATATAAACGCGAAAAGCGATATAATAGATCCAAAACCTATTGCGCAATCAACGATTAATAGGATAGATTTAATAATACAAAGTTTAATTTATAATGCGATAAACAATTAATAAAGTAAAAACAAGTTTATATTAGCGAAAGGATATTACAAATAACAATTAAACTATATATTTAAAAAGCTTATAAAGTTTAGATTTGTTAAATCAATATTATATAAATTATTAGTATTGCGATTTAAGTATAGCGATTTTGAAGCTTATTATAAATATTTTAAATACAAAAACGCAAAAACCCATTATTTATACAATAAAGCTAAAACCTTTAAATATTTCGTTTTTTATAAGATCTTTATTAAAAGGTTTTATTTGTAATTGTTCAAACTTGTTTGTTTATTAGCGATCGCTTGGAAAAGGTACAATTATATATAATAACTTTTTGCTTTTTTAAAAAAGTTCAAGCGTTTTGTTGCAATAATATAATACTTTACGTTTTGTAATCGAAAGCTTAACGATACTCTAAATAGTATTCAATATAGCGCTTTATTCGATTTTTTCTTTATCTCTTTTCTTTTCTTTTTATTCTTTGCTTTATCTCGAAGCTTAATCTAAAGCGCGATTTATAAAGCGCGATATAATACTTTATACAACAATACAAAAGTTGCAATTTAATGTAACAACTGTTTCTTTTTAACGTTTTTTATTAATACAATTACTATATAGCCCGATATTCATTCTTTTTGAATATAACAAGCAAAGGCTAACCCTTTTAATATAGAACGTTTCTTTAAACAACGAAAGAAAGCTGTTTAATAAAGCTAGAGTTGTAAAAGACCGCCGGGAGAAAACGGCCTCAATGCTTCAATCTAGCAACATTGTACAATATATACTTAAGTAATGAGCTTCTAGATCTACGATTCATTAATATATCACCCGTCTTTAATACCCTTCGGGAGATCAAGAGCCTAGCTAGCTTATATAGACGTTAAACATAATAAATAAATAAATAAATAAATTACTCAATTTATTATTATATTCAACTTTTAAAAAGTTAAAATCAAAATCTCTACCAAAATCCTATAAAATATAAATAATGTATTGCTAAAATAATTATAATATTTACCTTTCAATAAAGCAAAAAATCTTTATCTTTATCCTTATTTTAATCCTTATCTTTATTTTTATTATTACCCTTACCAAAAGAATTGATTTGAAAAAAATAAAAAGGAAAGAAATCGAAGAAGTAAAGAGAAAAAGAACGAAAAAACGAAAAGCGGCGATAAAGATAATAAAGAAAAAAAACGAGGGTGCGAAAAAAGTATCTCAAGGATAATCCAAAAGAATCAAAAAAAGAAAAAAAAGTAGAAAAAGAAAAAAAAACAAAAAGAAAAAAAAAAGAAAAAGGAAAAACAATGTAATAACGAAAAACAACTAATGTTTTTTAAGTATAGAAAAAGTTCTCGGTTTAGAAATTGCGAGTATAGTAAAGCATATTGATATTGATATTGTTATTATTGGTATTATTATTAGTGCTATTATTATTGTTATTGTTTCTAATAATTTAAAGAATCAAAAGATCAAGGAATTAAAGCTATTATTATATAACCGCACAATAGAAATCATAACAAAATAATAATACGCTATAAAATAATTAAATATAACAAATATATAATGAATGCTTTCAATTATAATTGTTATTGTTTATAGGATCGACAATTCAGGTATTTATAGAATTATATAGAATTACTAATTTATACAATTACTCGTAAGGAAATTATATATACATTATAGTTTAGTTTTTGTTTATTTGTTTATATCAACAAAGGATCACGCGAATAGTGTATAATTATAGATTCACTCATTTTGTTTGCTTTGTAAACAAATTATATACTACGCACAAAATCTAAAGGATATATTATATTGAAAGTATAAAGTATATAAAAAACACATATTTACTAAATATTATACTTTTATGTATTATTTGGATTTTCCAATAATAAGTGTATAAGCACTCTAAAGCATATATACACTAAGATGCTCGTGCACATTAAAACATATATATGCAAAAGTGTATAAGTATACTAATCGCTTTTGATCTACTAGCGTTAGAAGCATCGGAACATCAATCAAGCTTGGTATATCAACTAATTAAGCAAATATATTAAATTAAATTTGCTTTATACGATTTAGTCTGTACTAAAAAAATCCAGATCTGTAATTACTATTATATTATGATTTTATGATTCGTAATACTATAAATCTTTATAATTATAAAGTTATATAATAATTATGTATGATTATATATAATCATACGTATATAGTATATAAGGAACAAATAGATCTTGTATTTAAAGGGATAGATAATAATATAATCATTGTTTTATACTTATACCTTTATCTTTTTTTGATATCACTTCATCATATATTCGTAGCTATTCTCCGTGATAGATTTTGATTCAAAAGGCTTTTGGTATTAGCTTTACTTATTGCTAAATTCGTGAAATCGAAAAGCGTTTTCTTAAACTACAAGAAGAGGATCCTACTTTTGAAAAACGATGAATATGTAACTTTTTACAAAAAAATCCTATTTTTATAACCAAAAGGCAATATATAATCGATTTTGCAAAAGTTAAAAGGATTACAATTAATGTTATTAAGAATTGGTTTTAAAAACTTGAATTATCAAAGATTAAAAGCATTAAATCTCAAAATAGATGAAATATAGACAAAGCCGGCATTATAAAAGAGCAAAAATTTAATGACTTAATGATAAAGAGTTTTAGTCATCGTTTTATTCAAAAAAAACAACCTGGTTCAAAAGTTTGAACGTTTTTTATTAAATATATTTCGGCAATAGGAAAAGTATTAAATCCTTTTGTTATTTTTAAAGGAAAAAGCGTTCAACAATAATGGTTTCCTATCGATCTTACTCTATACAATAGATAAAGCTTTATAACTACTAAAAATGAATGAACAACGGATTCTATGGTATTAGAATGGTTTAAAAAGGTGTTTATCCCTTCAACAATACCGTTTACTCTAAACAAAGCACATATTTTTATATTGAATAATCATAAAAGCTACAAAACTATTAAATTTCTATTAAAATGTTTTAATAACAATATCCATTTGTTATTTCTACTACCATATATTTCTTATATTCTTTAACCTTTAGATTTATTAATGTTTTCGCCATTAAAACACGCTTATTGCTTTACCCTCAACAAATTGAATTTCTTATTCGATTCTATATTAATAAGAAAACGGAATTTTCTTATATGCTATTATAACGCCCAATTGAATAATTTAACAAATGAAAATATTAAAACTAAATGGAAAACTTTAAATTTATAGCCAAAAAATATGGTTAAACCTTTTATAAACCAACTTTTGTTTGAAAACAATAATAGAAAAATAATAGCACCTTACTCACCTTCAAAAAAGGATCTTATACTTTAATGGAATATAAATTTATTGTTTATTCTATGGAAAACGTTTCAAAAAACGAATAATATTTGTTTATTTGCTGAATTTATGATTTGAGAAAAAAAAGTTGATTTACCTACTTATCGTTTACTTTTTCGAAAAATTGCAAAAAGATTTAATATTAAAGATTTTGATATTATTGAATCAAAAATTCGAATACAGCAATTGGAACATCAAATAAAGCAATTACAGCCTAGAAAAAGATATATAATTAGGATTAATCCGAATTCGAGGTTTTTAAGAATTAAAGACATTAAAAAAACATAAATCGAAACTAAGGATTGTCAAATTGATATAAAAAAATCTGATAATAATTTAAGAAATGATATTACAATTATAGTTAATTAAATTGAACTTTCGTTAAGTTATTGAAGATTGAAATTCGTAAAAATATTTTTTTAAGGTGGCCCAAATGGGGGGGTGGCCCGAATGTGAGATAGAGGACTTATTAGTTTTAATATTGCTTTATTGTATATATTTTTAATAGCGATCGAAAAAATATAATTAATTCTTCGATTTTATAAAGCGTAAAGATTTTTATTAATTCAATAAAAAGCGATTTATATTGAGATTTTATTTTGTTTTTTATTTGATTTGAAATATTAAATATTTTACTAGCGATTATTAGATCTTCATTTTGAAAATTCTAAATTTGATTTTGAATTTGAATTAATGTTTTAATGATTTTGTAATTCATTTTATTATTTTAATTAGTTATAAATGTAATAGAAAAGCGTAAAGATTTGCGATTGATGGAATTAATTTAATTATTATCTAATATATTCTTAATTATTGATATTAAGCGATTTAATTGTATTTTAAAATTAGGTTTTATTTTTTTCATAAGTTTTAAAGCTTATAAAATTAATGAAAAAGATTCTTTTAGATTATTATAATCTTTATTATTAAATAAAGAAACCGATCAAAAAGATATTGATATTTTAATACCTTTTAAATCATTTACTTTTCAAGTTAATATCCCGATATAAGTTTTTAAAATGTATACAACTTTAGAAACATTTATATTCTCTTTATTTATAATTAAAATCGAATTATTTGATTTATAATCCAATATAATATTATTAGTATTTGTTTCTTTAAAAATATTAAACTTTTTGATAAGATTTTGAAAATTAAAATTAAATATAATATTAACAATATTATAAGTTTTGTTTATTTTATAAATATAACATTTATCAAAAGTAATATTTCGAGTGATAATAACTTTGTTAAACTTTGAAATCTAAATTCGATAGATATACGTTCTAGATATATATTCTATTAAATATTTAATATACACGTTCGAATTCGTTTTAAACTATTTATTTTTTATATTAGCTTTTTTATCTTTATTCAATAAATATATAAAAGAATTATAATAATATATATCGCTTTAATTAAGTTTTAGATTATTTATAGTAACTTTAATAAAAATAGAATTGTTGTTACGCTGAGAGCGTAAGGCACGTGAGAAGCACGTGTTTCTTCCGGTAGTAGGTGCACGAGCACTCTAAAGCATACGTACGCGAAAGCGCACGAGTATATTAAAGTATACGTATACTAAGTTGCACGAGCATATTAAAAGTATACGTACGCTAAAATGCACGAGCACACTAATCGCTTTCGATCTACCGGCGCTAAAAGCATCGGAATGCCAACCGAGTTTGGCATATCGATTAATTGAGCAAGTATATTGAATTAGATTTGCTTTATATAATTCAATCTTTACTAAAAGCATCCAGATCTATAATTATTGTTATACGATAACATTATGATTTGTAGTATTGTAGATCCTTATAATTATAAAGTTATACAATAATTATATATAATCATATATAATTATGCGTATGTAGTATATAAAGAACAAATGGATTTTGTATTTAGAAAGATAAACAACAATACAATCACTGTTTTATATCTATACTTTTATCTCTTTTTGATATCATTTCATTATATATTCGTAGTTATTCTTTGTGATAGTTATAAGCCCGATTTGTACTCGAAATCTTTGCAATAATTATAATTCGAATATCGATATTATATAACTCTTTTTTTTCTTTTAATTCTTAATCATTTTTTATTATATTTTTATCAACTAATAATCATCTTTTTCATTATATTAAAAATCATTTTCAATAGTTAAGCAAATTAATCTTTTTGATATTTATTGTTTAAGAATATTAATTGCTTTAGGTATATTTGAAACAATATCGATCTGGATACTTTCGACTTTTTCAATTATCAATTTCGTAATTGGTTGAGTATTAATTTATTTTAAGCTTTTTTTATGAATATTATGATTTTTGAAAAGAATTATAAATACTATAATCAATATGCTATAGATTTTAAAGTTTATAATCGATATATTAATACTAATATCGAAATAGATAGAATGTTTAAACTTAAACTTTTTGTTAATTTTATCCCTATTATATTCGAAGATCTCGCAAAGAATTTTTTGTTTATAAAAAAGATTTATAGGATTTAAAAAAGTAAATACAATCAAAATTATAGTAATTTCCATTATGTATTCAATTGGATCATATCTATAATCAACTTTTTCTACGCTTTGGAAATCTTTTAAAAAGTTATACAAGATCGAACTTTAAAATAAATTATTGTTTAACTATATATAAAGATTGTTTTTACTAATTCAATAATCCTAAAGATTATTTAAACCAAATATATCGATTACTTTAATAGTATATGTAATGAATAGATTAATTTGATGAAATAATGTAAAGAGTAGAAATCACTTTATACTCGAGCATTAGTTTACAATTTTTTGAAGATTAAAAAAATTTGTAAATATGAACAATTCTTGAAAGTATTAAACAAATTAGTTTCAAATTGATTAAAACAATATTTCATTATGTTAAATATTAAAAATAAGAAAGAATACTATATTATTATCTTAAAACAATACAATAGTTTTTTCGTTAATTATATTAATCGAATGATTTATAATTCTTTGCTAAAGGGATTTTTTACTATTTTAGAACTAGGATTACAACAATTATTCGGATCTAGGAGATAATCGAAAAGCAATAACGCTATTTAGCATTATTTTTGTAAAAAAAATTAAATAGTTGATCCAAACCATTATTATAAGTTTGATAAATACCGAATAATTGAATTAGCTTTTATAAGTAAATGCATTGATTAGTTTATTTGAATTATTAATGAAAAACAAATTAAAAAAATCAACGAATATATTAAAGATAAGAAATATAATAATCTTTGTAATATCTTATCCAAAAAGAAATAAGTTTTTGATACTCAAGCTAATCAATCTTATAAATCTTTATCAAAAAAGGATCTCTATAATATTGCTTTTTGCATTATCGATCCGAACGAGTGTATCGGCGCTTTCTCGATTCCGATGATCATTTTTACGCATATATTAGCAAACTACACTTTATTGAATAATTGTAATACTATGTATATTGTTAACAATGCAAGCTTTTTGATAAACGAAAAGTATATTTCTAATAATATCTTGGATTATATCAAAACAAAATCGTTAAGTTTGCTAATAATTAATCGTAGCAATAGAATAATTAAAGAAATTTTGCTGAATAAAACGGATTTTATATTAATTAATATTGCGTTTGTTTTTGGTTTTTATATTAATTTTGTATTCGAAATCTTTTTTTGTAATAAAAGTGTTTGGTTTAATAATTTTAATACTATTGTTAAAATCGACGATCGAATTAATAATATTATTATTATTTAATGTATTAAAAAGTATAATTTTATCTTTTTAAAATATAATATTTATTTCAACTATTCTAATAAATCTAATTTTCTTGTAAGCATAAATATTATAGTATTTACTAAAAACCAAAGAATCAATAAACCTTTTTTTCGATTATACGAAACGATTAAGCTTTGAATGGAATCAAGCGATTTATAATATAAAAAATCAAAAAATCTCGATAAAAAAGCATTGGAATATTTAATTAAGATAATTAAAGGAATATGGATCAAAGAAATCATTCGGATAGAATATATCGATTGTTTATATATTCATATTAAACAAATTGTTTTATATTTATTTAATAATTATTAATCATTTAAATCTTTTTATAAAGTTCAATAGGATTTATTCAATTTTTTTTATACTTATAACAAAATATTATAGATATTAATAATCAAAGATATATATAATAGAAAGATTTTTATTATTGTATTGATTCAAAAAACGTATAACGAAATCTTTAAAGTTTTACAAAACTTCGTTGTATAAGTTTATTGTAAATATAATTTTTATATTATAATGATTGAATAAAACAATAATATATTTGTAATAAGAATCAAAGATAATACTATATTCGAAAAATAAATCTTTGAAAAGGATATAGAACTTGAATTCTTTTTATTCTTTATATATAAGCTTAACAAAGAAATGAAATGTATAGAGTAAGAAATCATTATTAAACAAATTAAAATGCGCATTTCAATTGGATTGCTAGATAAGATATAGGTAAAAGCCGTTTTTGCTGTTATATATCTATATAATATTAGTTTATTAAAAGCAAAGGATTGAAAATGCTTTAACGAAATAATTGATTTTTGGTTTAAATAATACTATAAATAATACTTATCGTTATTGTTATAAAAGATTATTAATAATCTTTGCTTTAATTAAAATAAGATCTATAAGTATAATTATTACGCATTTTTATTGGATAAAAAAAAAGCTGGAATAAAAATGAAATAGTATAAAACCAATTTGCAAATATACATTAAATATCTAATCGAATATATCTTTGCTATAACAATCTTTTATATCTAGATCTTTATATTCAACAAAGTTATTATTATACAAAATGTTAGATTTGATAAAAAATTTGTTTATAGAAACAATTTTTGTAACAAGATTATTAATATTATACCAATCCAAGTAATCAAAAAGTTGATTGTTGAACTGGATATTCAACAAATAGAATCGCTAGATAATACTATTTTAAAGAATATGGATAATAAACTTATCGGAGAATCTATACAAAAAGAACTCGAGATTATATACACTTTTAATCAAAATCATAAACGTTTTAGATTTTCGACTTTAAAAATGATTAAAGTAATTGAAGAAGATTAAAAAGATTAAAAGAATTGAGTAACAAAATCTTTGTCATTTACTTTAATTTATAATAATGAGTATAGCATTTTATTAGATCCCGATACAATTATAGGAATCAATAAATTATCGCCGGTTTTTAGTAAACCAAAATCTTTATTGAATGTATTTACAGCAAAAAATAAAAGTTTATTCGAGATGATTAATTTATAGAAGATTTGTATAGATTTTAGTTATAAAGAATCAATAATTCCATTAAAACTATTAATACTAACATTAAATAGTATTCTCGAGAATAGTAAATCGAATAATTATTCGATTTTTAATAACAAAAAGAGAGATATAATATTGTTTTTTATAGAAAAGAATATATTTAAAAAATTTCTTTCGCTATTTATATTTAATAAAGCTATTAAACGATTATATACTTTACAAATAAAGATTTCTAAGTTTAATATTAATATTAAAAAGTATATTAAATTCGATACGTTTAATAATATTAATATAGTTTTCGATTATATAAAATATTAAATAATAAATTGTATTAAACGTTTAAATCGTTTATATCAATAAGCGAATGATTATTACAAAATTAATATCTTTATTAATATTATAATTGTTTAATCATACGGATTTAGAAATGGATTTTAACAATTAAATGATTTCTATAATATTTTCTAGCTTAATAAACAAAAGAATAAACTAAATAAACAAAATGATAAATTCATCATTATATATAATATAGTAGCTATTACAATAAAATATAAACCGACAATTATACTTTTGATTTAACCTAAAGTTACAAATCTTTCGCGAATATTAAAATCAATAATATTATTATTATCAAAGTTCTTTTATAATCTTAAGATTTATATATTCGAATATTAATTTAAAATAAATTGTGATTGCGAAATTAAAGCATTGCAAAATCAAAGCATTTAACAAGAAATTAAAACAATATCGATTAAATCAAAGTTTATTTTATTTTAATAAGTATTCATTTATAAAAATAATCAAAATAGCTATATTAATTATTGTAGATTATAATTAGTAGTTAAAGAAGATCTTTAGGATATAGCGATAATCGAGTTAATTTATATTGCTATATTTATTGCGCAATCCTTTTATATAATAATAATAATGATAACAAAAGATGATTTTAAAACAAAGTAATACAATGTTAGAAATGCTTTCGTTAATGTATTTCGAAATCTTATTAAGAATTCAATGATATACTATATACCAAATAAATATAAAGTATTTAATAAATTTATTATTTTCGATTATGCGTTGTATAGCTTAAGAGATTCCTCTATATTATAATATAAAAAGTTTATAAGTATATTTACTAGCTTTAAAATGATAAAGTACAAAAAAAAGCTTTATATCTTTATATCTTTTGATTACTATATATTCATTTTATTCTTTATTAACGATATTCAAATGATTTATTACAAAAAGTATAAACATTAAAAGAATCAAATAATTAATAAAATTAAAGCTAGATATAAACTTAAAGATCTCAACGATATTTAATGGTTTCTAAAGATTCGAATTATTAAAGATTAATAATTTAAGAAATTATAATTAATATACAATATCTATATTAATAAAATTGTTTGCAAGTTTGGTTTTATAAAGGAAAAAGCAATTATATTATTTCCGATTATAGTATTCGAAAAGAATAAGAATATAGCTTTTTTTTCAAAAGTAAAGGAATATCAAGAAAAAGTTGGATTAATTCTATATTCGATTATAATAATTAAAGCCGATTTAGTTTTTTCTTTCTTCAAACTAAGCGAATATAATATTAATCTTTTAAAAAATTATTAAACAACGATCAATTATTATATTATATACTTATACGGATCTCGATATTTTTCTATTTGTTACAAAGATAATCATATTTTTCAAATAATAACCTTTTTAAATACGTTTTTTGTAAACGATATAATTATATAGAGATTTTTTTAAAGCTATATAATTATATTGTATAATAATACCATTATATAAAAAGCTATAAAGCAAAACATAATTATTATTTCAATTATAAAAGCAAAACTTTTAAATATAAAAAGATCAACCAAAAAAGCAATAGCAATATTAAAACTTTTAAAAAAAATTAAAGTATTAATAAAGAAGCCTATTAATATCTTTTACAATAATATTTAAACGATTCGATTAATAATTGATAAGAATAAAAGAATCTTTATTAAACTTAAACATATAGATATTTAGAATATATAGTTTCATTAAAAATATGCTAAAAAGCGATTTTTGATTATATATTTACCAATTATCGATGTATTAGCAAATAAACTTACTAAAAATCTTATTTAACAAAAGTTTGAATACTTTGTTAAACTAATCAATATATAGGATACTAAAGATCAAATTACAAAGGTTATCGAATAATTAGTAATTATGTAATATTTAAACAAATTAATATTATAGTACTTTCTCTAATCTTTATTACTTCAATCTTTATTTTCTATCTTTATTTCAAAAAAGCTTATTTTCGAACAATTTTTCCATTATCATTATTACCTATTTTCCTTTTCTTCTTTTTTCTTTTTATTTTTGTTGTTGCGAAATAATTCTTCGAAATATACCCGCTTTTAAAGGAATTCGCTTTCAATATAGATATACTTTATATTGACTTCGAAGTTATTCAAAGATCGATATACTTCAAAACGCTTCGAAAAGCGGTTTGGAAACGTTTCACTTTTTATAATTATATAATTAGTGATTATAATATAAAGCGAAAAAGAAATATTATACTTTTCTATTGTTATTAATCTTCGCGATCAAGAAATCATTCGCTATTATATACAAATATACTAATAAAGGTTGATATATATGCATAAAGTATTAATAATATCAAATTCTTTAAAAATTTGTGTTTTTATAATAGATTCTATTTTTTTGCTTAATAATCAACAATTTTATATATTGCATACATAAATAGAGATTTCTTAGTCTTTGAAATCAAATCTTTTTAGTAAAGGTATAGAGAGCTAAAGTAAAAGAAATAACAAAAATGGAAAATATCATTTCAAACCCTTTATTGCTCGATTTACTATCCTATTCAATCTCTAAAGGGTTAAAATCAAAGTTTTTATCAAAATTCTATGAAATGTAAATAATGTATTGCTAAAATGATTATAATATTTATCTCCGAATAAAACAAAGAATCTTCATTCTTATTTTCATTCTGTTACGAGTAAACTGTCGGATTATACCGCTGTGTACATGTACTTGTGTATATATACCCAATTAGCCATATGTTCGATATGGCGCGTCATTTTGACATGACACATTCTAATTCTTATCCTTATTCTTATCGTTACCTTTATTAAAGGAACTGGTTTAAAAAGAACAAAAAGAAAGGAAATTGAAAAAGTAAAGAAAAAAAGAAACGAAAAAAAGAAAAGCGATGATAAAAGCAATAAAGAAAAAGAACAAAAATGCAAAAAAGATATCCCAGGAATAATCCAAAAGGATTAAAAGAAGAAAAAGAAACAAAAGAAAAAGGAGAAGCAAAAATAGAAAAAGAAGAAAAAAAGAAAAGATTAATATGGCGATAGAAAGCGATTAATGCTTTCTAAGTATAGGAAAGGTTCCTAGCCTGGAAATTGCAAGTATAGCAAAGTATATTGATAATATTGTTGTTATTAGTATTGTTATTAATATTATTATTATTGTTGTTGCTATTTTTGATAATTTAAAGAATCGAAAGATTAAAGAATCAAAGCTATTATTATATAACCAGGCGATAGAAAATCATAACAAAACAACAATACGCTACAAAACGATTAAATACAACAAATATACAATAAATGCCTTTAATCATAGTTATTATTGTTTATAAGATCGGCGATTCAAATATCCATAGAATTATATGGAATTATTAATTTATACAACTATTTGTAAAGAAATTATATATACATTATTAAATTAGTTTTCGTTTGTTTGTTTATATCAACAAAGAATTATACAAATAGCGTATAATTATAGATTCATTTATTTTGTTTGCTTTATAAATAGATTATATGCTATATATATGATTTGGGAAATGTATTACATTAAGAGTATAAGGTACATAAAAAGTATATATTTCTTTCGGTAATAGATGTATAAGCACTTTAAAGTATACATACGCTAAAGCGCATAAATATATTAAAGTATATGTACGTTAAAGTATATAAGCATATTAAAAGTATATGTATACTAAAGTATATAAGTACATTAATCGTTTTCGATTTGCTAGCGATAAAAGTATCGAAGTATTAATCGAGCTTGGTATATCGATTAATTGAATAAGTATATTGAATTAAACTTGTTTTATACGATTTAATCTTTACTAAAAGCATTTAGACTTGTAACTACTATTATACGATAATATTATGACTTGTAGTATTGTAGATCTTTATAATTACAGAGTTATACAATGATTATATATGATTACATGTAATCATACATATATAGTATATAAGAAACAAATGGATCCTGTATTTAAAGAGATAGATAACAATACAATCACTGTTTTATACCTATACCTTTATCCCTCTTTGATATTACTTCATTATATATTCGTAGCTATCCTTCGTGATAATTGTATTATCGAATATATTAACAAAATTAGAAATTAAAAATTTTGTTTAAATATTGAAAGCCTTTGTTTTTTAAAGGATTTATATTGTAAAAGTCAATAGCGGCTAGTATTGCTTTTATTTATATTTTATCGAATAATTTTAAAGAGATTTTTATTTTGATTTGTTTTGTTATAATTTCTTAATCTATATATTCAACGCCATTGTTAAGTTTATATATATATATATAAAAATGAGAATTCAAATTTAAAACTTTTATTAATAATTCAATTCTTAAAAATAGTATTGTTTTTAATATCAATAATCGGAGTATTATTATTTTATTTTATAATAATGATATTAAATCTATATTTGCAATGAATCTACACTACAAAATTCTATAACACTTCGAAAACTTTGATATATGATTTTTAATTCAAAATAAAAAAGAATATTTTATTATTAAATATATCTTTAATAATTAATAGCCAAAAAGCGTTAATATATCTATATGAAAAACCAAAAAGATCTTATCAAATTTTATGAAAAGGTTTTAAAAAAGGAAAATTATTAAGTTTATATAAAACGATCTATTTTGTAAACATAATAATATAATCAATATAATCAATTTTAATAATTCGTTTAATTTTAATTTCTTTAACTATACGGATTAAATCTTTTAAATCTTTTTTGTTTAAATGTTTTGCTTTTTTATACCAAAGCTTATTAGAATTCTTTTTTAAAATAGATTAATCACACGAATATTAATACGATTGATTGATTTAACGCAAGGTATTCAAAAAAGCTATTATAATGTAATTTTTGAAAATAAAAAAAAGATCAAAAAAAATGAATAGATTTGTATTCAATAATAAATAGTTTATATTTTTGAATATAATTAACTAAAATACGATTATTCTTCATAAATCTAATCTTTATTATATTGTTATTATTATAAAACTACGCTTTTTTTTATAAAAGATTTTGAAATTAGATTGTTATAAAATCTTAATATAAAAGCTATATTGTTAAATATCAAATCTTTAATATTAATATCGGGTTTATTATATAAAACGTTTTTCAATATACAAATGCTTTTATTAAAAATAGAAAAAGAAATAGTTGCAAATTTAATAAAATCGTTAAGATTTGTTAAGCGATATTTATTCTTATTTAAAAGCTTAATATTGTTTATCAAATGTAAAGCATTATAGTTGTTAAATAAAATGTTTTGAGAAAGATAATAAATAAATATTAGTACAACGAAAGAGTATATACTTTTAGAATTTTTGAATTTGATTAAAGTAATATTAATAGTGATTGCAAAAAGAAAATTTTTTTTAATTTATTTCCTTTACTAATAATATTAAAACTATTAATAATATTCAATTAATTTTTTTTGATACTTTGTTTAAATTCTTTCATTTTGAATTATTAAAGTATACTTTGATCTTTTAAACTTTTATATTATTTAATATTATTCTATACAAAGATTCATTTCTAAAGGTAAAAGCTTATTACAAATAATAACAATTATCAATTAAATATTAATATTTTTGAAAATTAATATATTTGTAATAAAAGTATTTGAATCTATTATCATTAGAAGATTTATTAATAAAACGAAAAGCTGTAATAAAAGGAAAAAATTGAATAAAAATGAATTAAATAAAGTTAAATAATTTAAAAATATAATAAAAGCACTTTTAAAAAGTATTTTTTTAACGTTTTATATTAAAAAAAGAAAATTTTGTACAATTTATTTAAAAATAAAAAGCTTTTCATTGATATAAAAAAGATAATAATAGTTTTTCTTTGTATGCTTTTAATTTAATAGAAATTAAACTTTTTAATTACAATAAAGAACTTTTTAATAGCTAGTAATCCTTTAATATCAGAAATATCGTAGATTATTCCTTTTTGATAAGCAATTTATCACTTTTAAACCTATTTAAAACTATTTGTTCATATACTAATAATAAATACAAATACATTAAAATAATCCTTTTAAACTTTTATAATTATTTAATTATTAGTAAGCAAAAACGAGATTTAAAATAGTTTATTATTTGATAAAGTATATAGCTATCCTTTGTATCTATTTGAAAATCTATAAAGTAAATAAAATTGATTATTATAATTATTCGAATATAAATATCCTAATATTTTTTATATTTTGAATTATATTCTTTTCGATAGTTGTAATAATCAGTTTTTCGAATAGTATACTTTTCTAAAGCATTCTTCGAAAAAATGTAAATAAAGTACTTGAATCGAAATAAAAAAAAAGGTTTCGATTTAAATGCTTTTTTTATAACAATGTTTACAATAAAACTTACAATAGCAAATTCGTATTCAACTATATCTTTAATAAATTTCGCAATACGTTTGCAATTCAATCGATTAATCATCGTTTCAAAATAAAAAGAAATGGTTTAAGAATAATTAATCAATTAATAAGTTCTTAATTAAATGAAAATTTAATATTAGAATTGAAAATGTTAAAATAGTAAAAAAAGTATAAAAAACGTGAAAATATCAAACTAAAGCGATAGCAAGATATTAGTAATATTAAAAGTTAATTAGGTTTATAACTATTATACGATAGTATAATATAAATTACAATAATAGGAATTGAAAAGTAAAAAAAAGATATAATTAAATAGTATAAATAATAGAAATTAGATTTATATAATAAAAGAAGCTGAAATAAATAAACTTAATTGATTTGATCTCTAACTTTAATAGTTAGAAATTTATATAGTAGTAGTAGTAATTCATAATCGATTTAATCTATCTATAGCTATAGCTACGCTGATCATGCGATTTGCTCATAATATATACAATAATAAATGTTTTATAAAGAAAAAGTAGAAAAAGTTTCTATAAAACAACCTTTTATTCTTTAAAAAATCTTCGAAATGCTTATAACTATTATCCGTTCTATCAAACATTGATAACCTATAATATCGACAAATTGAAGATATTCTATTCTACTTTATTAATTAAAATTAATATATCGAATTATATAATTATTACAAATCAAAAAGTGTACTTTCTCTTTTTAACTTGGATTTGAAAGTAAATCTTTCTTTTTTTGTATCTTTTTTGTATTCTTTATATTTTTTATAAAAGTTCTTTTATAAAAACATATCTATTTATTGTTTTGTTATTTACTTTTTTACTTTTTATTTGCGTTTTTCTATAAATAGCTTTATTTTCGTGAAATAATCTTTTATTTGATACTTTCTTTTTTTTTCTTCAAAAGCTATATAATTAAAGATCCGTTTTATTTCTAAATTAGTAAATCCTTTTTCTATTCCTTCAAATTAGTTATCAAATCTTATTACAATCTTATTACAATGCTTTCTAAAAAAAACAAAGTTTGCAATAAACTTTCAATATATTTTCGAGATTTTTTCGAAGTTTTATTTCGAGGATATTGTATTAAATGTTTATATAACTTTATTATAGAGCTAAACTTGATTTATATTCGTTAATATAGAAAATATAAACGTTATTATAAAAGTAAAGCTTTTTATTAAAATATAAATATATTTTTTTTATATTTTTATTAAAATCGATACTAATATATATATCTATAAATCTTTATTAAATATATAAAAATTATATAAAGCGTTTTATTTGTTATTAATATTTATATTGTAAATAAAGCAAAGAATACCATTATTTTTGCGTATTATAATAAATAGAATCTAAAGCTTTTTATCGCGAAGTTTAAAGTTAAACATTATAAAAAGATGCTTTAAACAATTGATAAAAAGATTATTTTCCCGATATTTACTTTAAAATAGTATTATATCCTTTTTGTAATTATAATGAATACAATTGTTGCGATCGTTAAAGTATAATGCAAAAAAAGTATTATTAATATCGAAGTTATTTAGGTTCAATAAACGAAAACTTTTGAATTAATTATTTCTAGTTTTATTACTTTTTTGAATCTATATAAAGCTTAAATATATAATTGAACTTTGTATAATAAACTTTCTAATATATATAGTATAACTTTATTAATAAAGTTAATAATAATACCAAAAATACGAAGATTATTGTAAGTTTTTTCGATGATATGTAAAGGGTTGATCTATTAAGCAAGATAGATTTTTAAATAGTTTGTAAAGTATGTAATAGTTTTTTGTTAAATAATTTAATAGTATTTTAGATATTATTAATCAATACTTCTAAAGATAATTTACATTATAATAAAAAGCTAGTTTTTATTAACTATATTACTATTGCTTTAAATATCGAATTATTTTAAATCAAATGTTTAATAAAGAAAATGTATATATTATATTGCAGATCTATATATTATATTTCGAAGATTAAATATCTAAATAATATATATTCTATCATTTATTTTCTTTATTTATAACAATTGTATTTCAAAATGATATTAGAAACTTTGCGATTATAAAAAAAATCTTTTAAATCAATTTTCTTTGTTTTAATCACTAAAATTATTAATAAAACCTTTTTTGGCATTTCGTTGTATATTGTTATTTTAGCTTTTTTGATTCTATAATTGCAATAAGTTAATATTCTTTATTCAATAAATTTGTTTTTAACGTTTTGCTATTCTTTCAATTAATCGTTTTGGGTTTTCTATATAATTCTATTGATCGCGAATAATATAAAGAATATTTGTTTATCGATTATTGAATTATAGTTTTGATAAATCGAAACTTTTTTAATCCTTATACTTTTTATAGTTTATTTATATTTAAATATATTAAAAATAAAAGGGTTTATTGTTTTCCTTTTTCGTTTTCGAATTATTCTTTTAATTTTATTGTATACGTTTCGAATTAAGTTTATTATTCTTATTACTTGGATTCTGTATTTCATTCTTGTTTAAAGTTCATCGAGATAAAGCTTTAAAAAAATATACATCGTTTTTGTATAAAGAACTAATATAAAGGTAACTTTAAAGCCTTTGCAAATTAATCGAAAGAAAACATTTTATTGTTTTTAAAGCTTTGAAGTACCACTTTTCCTTATTTCTTTTATTTTATTTAATATATATTATATAATTAAAGCATAAATAATAACCAGTATTATTATTGCTTTATAAACTTATTAAATATTATATAGATTCATTCTTTACGTAAAGAATATTATTCGCGTTAAAGTTAATATTTAAATTATTAATTTGTATTCGATTTTCTTTATATATTCTTATTACTTTAATTGTTTATCGATTTGAAAGTCTAATACTTTGATACTAATATATAAATTAACTATAATAATATTAAAAGTAATCGAGATTGTAAAATTATATTGTTTAGGGTTTTTAATAAAATGTAAAAACTAATATTTCTTTAAAGCAAATTTGTATCACGGAGGATAGCTACGAATATATAATGAAATGATATCAGAAAGGGATAAAGGTATAGGTATAAAACAGTGATTGTATTATTATTTGTTCTTTTAAATACAAAATCTATTCACTCCTTATATATTACATATAAGTGATCATACATGATAACATATAATTATTGTATAGCTTTGTAATCATAAGGATCTATAATACTTTAATTTATGATATCGATATAAATCATTGTATATTTGTATACAAGGTTTGAATCTTTGTAAAATAACGCGTAATATTGCTTTTAACTTTGTAAATCAAAAATCGATTAATATTTTTGTGCATCTACTAAAATAAAAGCTAAAAGCCTTTGATGATTTTAATTCCGGCAATCTCAAAAAGGTTAATAAGCTTATGCACCTATTACTGAAAGATCCTTAAAAGCGTTATGTTCAGCAAATACATACTTCGATAAAGCATATACTTCAACAAGCACGTACATACCACGCATTTAGCGTGATACACCCCTTAGATCATGTGCGCAATATATGATCTGATTACAACGCAAACAAAATAAATGAATCTATAACTATATATTATTCGCGTGATCCTTTGTTGATATAAACAAATAAATAGAAACTAATCTAATGATATATATGCAATTTTTCTATAAGTAATTGTATAAATGAATAATTCTATATAATTCTATGGATTCTTGGATCGTTAATCTTATAAACGATAACGATTATGGTTGAGGGCATTTATTATGTATTTATTATATTTGATTGTTTTGTAGCGTATTATTATTTTGTTATGATTTCCATTATCCGATTATATAATAATAGCTTTGATTCTTTAATCCTTTAATTCTTTAAGCCATCAACAATAGTAATAACGATAACAATAATAATATCAACAACAACAATATTAACAATATTAATATCAATATACTTCGCTATACTTGCAATTTCCAGGTTGAGAATCTTTCTTATACTCGGGAAGCTTTGGTTGCTTTTCGTCGTTGCGTTTCTTCTTCTTTTTCTCCTTTTTCTTTTTCTTTTGCTTCTACTACTCTTTTTGCTTTTTCTTTTCCTTTTGTATCGGAACACGTGAATAGGATCCTGATATATATCGGGCAATGCTATAGGCATTGTACGATATATGCAAGGAAGATATGAAATATTTGTTATACATTAGAAGAGTTTTCACCCCTTTTTCCATTTTGGGTAAAAAGGTAGGAAATAAGTTAATGTACAATTTCCTTTATAATTAGATATACCCTTTTTCTTTTGTACAAAAAAAAGAGGATATACATTTTAATTCAATATAATACTTTTCATATTATACATTTTGTATTTAATACAGATGTAAGTTTACAATGTGAATTTAATATTGATCAATAATTGAAACTATATTTTAATCACAAAACAACTAAATATAATATTTAGAAAAGACAAAATCGAAAAACGAACGAAAAATATCTATTTAATATATATAATACTTTTATGCAAAATATTATCAAAGAACACTTTGTATTATCTTTAAAAATTGTATTATAGATTAATATTTGCAAACAAATCTTAATTCAAGGTTTAAACAAATATTGTATAAGTATATATTAATTACAATCTATATAAATGCTTTAAAAAGTTTTATTTGTATCTATTATATATTTCGATTAATCGGCTTATACAAAAAAACTATATCGTTGATCTTATAAAACTCAAATCAATTACAATCCATTACAATATTGCAATATCATATTTTTTATACCCAATAACATATTGTACAATATCGAAAAGTGGGAACAATTTTTTAACTTAACAAATCAAAAACAATTTATGAAAATTAAAGTTAATATATATATTACAATATGGATCCTTAATTATCAATATCAACGATATACTAGAATAGCATTTTGGGAAGAATTTCAAGAAACTTTTATCGATTAAATTATTAATCATTTTTGTATAGCAAATAAAGTTTGTTTAAAATTATATCGATTATACTTTGTACGATATAGAATAAAAGTAAACAAACTAATTGTTTAATATAAATTCTTTACTAGATTAGTTCAAATAATAACAAAAAGTCCGAAAGCCGAATAAAATAATAAAATAAAACAAAAAAGAAACGAATATTAACAAATCAACTTTAAAGATTTTTTTATACTAAATAAAGCAATGAACCTATTGTACAACAAATCTTTGATACAATTTGAATCAAAACTACTTAATCAACAAAACTCGAACCAAAATATATTAAATCTTTAGTTTAAACGAATCGAATCTACAATTAAATATTTTGTACAACAAAAAATAAGCAATAAATATACAATATTCGAAAATTATTAATATTCATTTATACGATCCGCATTATATATATTAAACAAAGAATAATTATTTCTATACTTTAATACAAACTGTGATATAATAATCTTAACAATTAAACTATATAACAATCAAAATTATATTATATAAGAAAGAATATTATACAATATTATTATAAATATCAAAGTTTTATCCGATATAATAAAAATATATGGAAATAATAAATAGAAATATAAAAGAAAAGAATATAATTTCTTAAATATAAAATTGTAGATCTTTTTCGATTATTGTACAAAGATTGGTTTTGTATAAAAAGAATATTATTTAACATTCTTTATTATATTGAAAAATTGAATATTAGATTTCTACTTCGATAAGATATTAAAACAAAGCTTTGAATTCGATAATATAGTTACATTTGTATAAATACACTTCAAAACAAAAGAATATTATCAAAAATATTTAATTGAATAGCAATTAACTATTTTAGTAAATATTATATAAAAGCATTCAAAGAAATCTTTATTAAAGAATTTAAAATAGTTATTTATTGATTTGCGTATATTACAATATAGTTTTATCAACAACTACCAAATAAAAACGAATCTATAAGATCAAATCTTTAATGCTTATCAAGATATACAAAAATGCTTTGTAACATTATTACAATTTGCTATTTTGTACAAAGGTTTTTATGCAGAATTGAAAAGCGTTGTAGCATTTGCTATATAAACGCGGAATCTAATATTATCAATATATTTGCAAAAAGATGAATAATATAAAAAAGAATCGAAATTTTAACAGTTTTGAACAAATCGTATATATAACAATAAAGCAAACAAAAGAAAAAAAGGTTATTATGGTTATCGCGAATAAATGTTTAACAAACGAATGTTTTTCGAACAAAAAGATTTTCTTAATTAATCAAGATAATTATCTATAGATTCTTTCTAAAGCAAATCGTACGGAAAAGAACAAAGCGATAACAATAACAAAAACTTTAAATAAATAGAAGTATGCTTTATTTACAATAAGAACAATCATTAAGCTCAAGATCATTTATTATACGAATAGAGAAAATTGTACAATCAATATATTTTAGAATACGATACAATTCATAAACAATTTAATCATTTTCAAATCGAACCCAAAAAATTGGATTTAAAAAAAATCGAACAATACAATCTGAAATACAATAAAAAAGAATTATTAGTAAAGGAAAATACAATTAATATATTCTTTATAAAAACTAGGAATATCAATAATATAAGCGTTATTACAATATTAAACAACAATGTATATCTTTATTCGTTTATCAAATCGAATAAATTATTTAAATTATTTAACAATATTAAAAAGGTTTTTTTATTGAATAGAAAATATAATGAAGATATTTTCCAAAGTATTATACTCGATACTAAAGCATTAAAAGTTTCAATAATTGGAAAGTTTCAGGTTAAAGCTTTAATATATACAAATATTCTTGCAAAGATCGATTATACAAAAAGTTTGAATTATCAAATACAATTCGGAAAAGGATTTGTATAATTTAAAGGTATAATTATTGTTCTAATTTCAATTAATAGAATTCAATTCTTTATTGTTTTTACTAATACATCATTTTTGCTTTATATCAAAAATATAAATAATATAAAGGTATATTTGGATAATATACAAAACGTTTTTATGCAAAACAATATTTTGATCCTTATTATTCGGAAATGAAGTTATTTATAAATACTATTAAAAAAGAAAGATTGTATAATCTTTTATAATCATTTGATTAAAGTAGAGTTGAAACAAGTTCATTAACACTTTGAATATCCATTTATACAAAGATTAAAACAAATATTAAATTGCATAAAGTATAATATAAATAATCAAATAATCGAAAGGTTATACAAATATTATAAGCATTATTAATTGTATACAAAATTATCCAATTAATTCAAATTTATACTAAAAAATAATATTAAATTCAATTACTTAGTAATTCTAAACGTTTTCTATATTAAAAAAAAGCTAATTATTTATTTTATAAACAAAACGATATTATATAACGCAACAATATTTTTAAAGGATATGTCGGCAAAGATTGTATAGAACGCAATACGAAAGTGCTGGATCGATATATATTTGAATCCTTCAAATTACTTTATTTATAATGTTAATACCAATTTTTCTTCAAAAGAGTTTCAACAAAATATTTGGATAATATCAATCGAAATCAAAAAAATACTAATAAAAGTGTACTATAATATTGGAAAAATCGAAAGATTCTATGTTTCTGTACAAAAAGCTTATAAAATCCTTGTTAACAAGTTAAAAAACGAAAGGATTAACAAAGAATCATTATTACAAATGGCAATAAAGGCTATAAACGATATAGCAAATCCTTAAGGGTTAATTCCTATATTGTTAGTATTTAATGTTTATTCAAAAGTTATTTTGTATAATGCTTTTATTCTAAGAATAATTAAACAGACCAAAGCAATTTAATCGATAATAAAACAGATTCGCAATTTTCAAGCTAAAAGAATAATATAAAAAGCGTTAATCAAACGGAATAAATCAGATTCGTATAAAACCCTGAACTTTCCATTGTAATTACAAGTTCGAATATAAAAAAAAAGAAAAGAATGAATAAGATTATATACATTGTTGATAATCAATAGTTATATATATACAATCGAAATGCTAAGCAAATTAACAAATTTTCGATATACTATCGTTAAACCATTCTATACTCCTTCAAACGAAAAAATTAAAAACAATAATGAACTATAAGAACAAAAGGCTATTTCACAATTTTAATAAATAAAAGCAACAATTTGAAAAGATTAATAAACTAAAATGTTTGTTATAGAAATACTTGTTTTTGTACAAGATAACCAAGCTTTTGTTAAAGTCTATATAATAAAAAAAAAGCAAAGTAATTACAAATTAATAATTCAACTTTGTACAATTAAAGTTATTACAACAAATGGATAATTATTTGAAGAAATCTAAATCAAAAAGATCGATTTATTAATCGCAAAGAATGTATTCGAATTTGTACGATATAATCCTAACATTTATATTGATCATATCTTCAATTTCAAATTGGTAAATAAACTAAAAAGGAAAATTACGAATATTTTGTACAAGAAATCCCGATTAATTATTTAAGCGTATAACGATAATAGTAAACAAACTATTTTAACATAATTTCCAATAATTCAATATTCAAATCAACGATTTATTATAGTATTGGCTTTATCTTTAAAGAAAATAGAAATGAATCTATAGATCCGGGATATAACTCAAGTATACGTATAATCAAATACTATGCTCAATCGTATAATTCTAGCTAATTTGCTAAAAGAGTTTAAGAATAAATATGAATTTGGTATAATTATGATTGTTAAGAAACTATTGTACAATATACTAGAAGTTGATATTTATTAATAAACAATTTATTGGAAATATTATTAAAAGAAATTGAATATAAATACTTTATCGTACAATCCATATTTGCTAATATCTCGGGATATAGAATTTAGTATTATAGAGATACAAATTGATAATAGTTTGATTTTTACTTTAACCGAATTTATATAAAAAGAAAATATAGAATTGAAAAAAGCTAAACTATTAATCAAACTAACTAAAAAGATTTTAAACAAATCCTTTTTAATATTCAACAAATATATTGTATAACAAAACAAAAAGAATATTATATTTATTCAAAAAGCTCAAAAAAAGAGATTGAAACTAATAAAGAAATCGATAAATCGAGATAATCGTTATTGGGAACAAAGAGCAAAAAGTATATATATTGCAATTATATATCAATTTAAAGCATTATACAATATATCTATCGTTGCTCAATATCAATATTCTTCGAACAAGAAGATTAATATATTGAATAAACATTTGAAATAGCAAAAAAAGAATATTGATCGCAAATTACAATATATTCCTTTGAATTTGTTGAAAACAAAGTTCTTTATTTTTATTAATGAATTATTCGCTAATAACAAAGATTTGATTAGTCAAATAGATTATATCATTGTATTAAACAATAAATTTTTAATAGAATTAAATTTTTTCAAATTGAATAGTAATATTATTCATTATACTAGTACAAAAAATAAACGAGTAACAAAAAATGTATTAGTATTTAAAATATATAGTATAATGGCCGATATCGATATTGGCATTGCATTTCGTACAACAATGGATATAATTACAAAGCAATTTAATTTGTTTAATATACTTATTATTATATATATCGATTCTTACTTTTTATACAAATGCTTAATTAAATTAGGAATAACCAAAAAGAAAAAATTAATGATTAATATTATGGTTTTGAAGCAATTGTATAAACGAAAAGAGCTTATAAAGATCCGATAAATAAATAGGAATGATAATTCGATCAATGCAATAACAAAAGCGAATTCTAACAAATCTTTGAAAAAGTTTGTAGATATTAACGAATTGAATATACGAATTAAAGAATAAATTGATCGTAAAAATCAATAAACAAAGATTATATACTTTTGTATAAATTGTTTTTTCTTTGTTTTTTTTTAAGTTTTTCTAAGATTTTTCTATTCCATTTTATATCCTTTTTTTATATTCCCTTAATATATTAAGCGATTACAATATTGTATATTACAATATATTACAAAATCCATTCAATATTTACTTATTATTTTATTTTTATATATTACCATTTATTTACACTTTTTTTGTATTATATAATAAAAAAATAATTTTCATTTTATTTTATTTTATTCTATTTCATTTCATTTCATTTTATAAAAGCAAAAAGAAAAACATCCAAAAACATTTTAAAATTCCCCCAAAAAATATATTATACAACAAAAGCCTATTCAATCACAAAAAGCTTATTTGCAAAACCAATATCTTCCTTCACTTCGCCATTATCGATTGTACAAACTACAACAATCTTATTTTCATTATCGTTATCCAATAACTTACAAAATCGATTCTTATCCATAATTTCCATTCCAATATTACTGGATCGTACGAAGTATCTTTTTTCATAATTACGTTATTTGCAATTTCCGTAAACATTGCCAAAATAGCTTATTGTTTTACGATACTTCGGAAATAAGGTGCATTTACAATATTGATAAGGCATATAACATTTTTGTACAACTATTCCAGAACATTAAATAAAAAAAGCATTTATATATAATATACAATAGATTAGAATTTGTTTAAAAGAAATATAACCAAAAATCGTTATACAATTAGTATTAAGGAATATTAAGATTGTATATTGAACATTATTATAAATTAGAAAACGCAAAACATTGCTTTTAATTGGTAATACGATATATAAATGATCGTTGTTTATATAATCAACAATAATATTCCAAAAAGCTTAAACTTATTGGTATTAAGCAAGATTAAAGACTTTATTATACAAAATATATATCAAAACTAAAATTCGAAGTATAGATTTGCTTAAAGTTGTATAACTTACATTTTTAATCTTTTTTTATTATTTATACAATTGTTTTGTTTATTTTTAATTGTTTTTGTACTATTCTTATAATTAGTTGAACTTTATACAAAACTGATATATTCTAGTACAAAGAATAACTTATCGTTTAGGTTGAACAAAAAGGTTGTAAAGAATAAAAAAGAAAAGAAAAGAAAAAAAATAATTTGAAAGATTATAAAAATGAAAAAGAAGCAAAATGATAATTAAGCGACAAAATAACAATGAATATTCACGTTTTCGATATCAAGTTTCTTTGTATAATATAACTATCCTATATCATATAGTATTATATAATACGTTTTGTATAAAGAAAAAAAGAAAATTCAATATCGAAACATGTAAATAGGATTTTGATATATATTGAGCAATGCTGTAAGTATTATACGATATATATAAGGAAGATATGAAATATTTGTTATATACTAAAAGAGTTTTCACTCTCTTTTCCATTTTGAGCAAAAAAACAAGAAATGAGTTAATGTATAATTTTCTTTATAGTTAAATATACTCTTTTTTCTTTGTACGAAGGAAAAAGGATATATATCTTAATTCAATACAATACTTTTCATACCATACATTTTATGTTCAATACAGACGTAGGTCTATAGTGTAAACTCAACATTTTGCTTTTTCTTCTTCTTTTGATCTTTTTGGGTTATCCTCAAAACATCTTTTCCGTATCCCCGTTTCTCCTCTTTATTGCCTCTATCGCTGCCCTTCGCCTTTTCGTTCTTTTTCTCTTTATTTCTTCAATTCTTTTCTTTTTTGTTCTTTTTAAACTGGTTCGTTTAGCAAGGGTAATAATGAGAATAAAGATAAAGATTAGAATGAGAATAAGGATAAAGATTTTTTGTTTCATTGTGAAATAAGCATTATAATTACTTTAGTAGTATATTATTTATATTTTATAGGATTTTGATGGGGATTTTGATTTTAACTTTATAAAGGTTGAATATAATGATAAATCGGGTAATAAAGGGTTTGAAATAGTATCTTTCATTTCTATTATTTTTTCTATAACAACTCTTTGTATTTTCGCTAAAAAGATTCGGTTTAAAAAGTTAAAAAATCTTTATTTGTGTATACAATATATGAAATCGTTAATCGTTAAGTAAAGAGATGGGATTTGCTATAAAAACACGGATTTCCAAGAAATTTGATATTATCGATGCTTTATATATATATATTAGCCTTTGCCGGCATATTTGTATACAATAGCGAATAATCTTTTGGTTGCGAAGGCCAATAACGATGGAAAGGTATAATACCCTTTTTTCGCTTTATATTATAATCGTTAACTATATAACTATAGGAAGTGAAGCGTTTCCAAATCGCTTTTCGAAGTATCCTGAAGTACATTAATCCTCAAATAGCTTCGAAATCGGCGCAAAATATATTTGCATTAAAAACGGATTCCTTTGGAAACGAGTATATTTTAAAGAATTATTTTGCAATAACAAAAATAAAAAGGAAAAGGAAGAAGAGAAAAATGAATAATAATAGTAATGAAAAGGTTACTTGAAGGTGAGCTTTTTTGGGGTAGAGATAGAAAGTAGGGATTGGAGTAATAGGGTATAAAGGGAGTATTATAGTAATATTAATTTTGTTTAAATACCATATGATTACTAATCATTCGATAACCTTTATAATTCGATCCTTGGCGTTTTGTATATTGATTAGCTTAACAAAGTATTCAAACTTCTGTTTAATGAGATTCTTAATAAACCCATTTACTAGCATATCGGTAATTGATAAATATATGATCAAGAATCGCCTATTAGCATATTCTTAACGAAACTATATATTCTGAATATCCATATACTTAAATTTAGTAAAGATTTTTTCATTCTTATCAATTATTAATCGAATCGTTTGAATATTATTGCAAAAAATATTAACAAACTCCTTTACCAATACTCTAATCTTTTTTAAAAGCTTTAATATTGCTATTGCTTTTTTGGTTAATTTTTCCACATTTAAAAGTTCTGTTTTTGTAATTGAGATAATAATTGTATCTTATCTTATGGCTTTCTATACAATAGCACCACTATATAATATAATTATATAACTTTGAAATGATCTCCAAATAACTATATTATTTGCAAAGGAAACATTTGAAAAAGTTATTAATTAAAGTATATAATTATCCTTATAGCAAATAAAGAAGTATCGAAATCTGTATAAATATACGATACAATGATTTGCTATTATAAAGTGATTCTTTGAAGGGTTAATACTATATTCGTTTAGTTTAGAGAAAGAGAACGCTAAATCGGCTCTAATTGTTATAGCCGAATACAAAATTGATTCAACTTTTTTTTGATATTCTTTTACTTTAAAGAAAGAAACCATATCTTTATTCTTCTTAAATACTATGATTGGAAATGATATAACTACTCTTCCCTTTGTAAAACCAAATTTGCAAGCGATTTTGTTGATATAAATATCGTATATTAACTACAATTTTTTAAATTGTCGATCTCTAATAATTCGAATCCTTAGAAACCATTGAATATCGCCGAAATCTCTAAACTTATATTTAGCTTTGATTTCATTTACTATTTGATCCTTTTAACGTTTATACCTCTTATAATAGATCATTTAAATATTATCAATAAAGAACAAAATGAATACATAGAAATCAAAAGATATAAAAATGTAAGGCTCTTCTTTACACTTTACCATTTTCAGGCTAATAAATGTACTTATAAACTCTTTATATCAAAATGCAAAAAAGTTTCTTAAATTATATAACGCACAATCAAAAATGATAAATTTATCAAATACTTTATATCCATCTGGCATATAGTATATCATTGGATTCCTAATAGAATCTCGAAATACATTAACAAAAGCATTTACAATATCGTATTGTTTTATCTCAAAATCATCTTTTGTTATCATTGCTATCATTATACAAAAGAATCGCGCGGTAAATGTAATTATGTAAATCGATTCGATTGTCGCTATATCTTGAAGATTTCCTTTAATTATTAATCGTAATCTACAACAATCGATATAGTTGTTTTGATCATTCTTATAAATAAATATTTATTGAAATAGAATAGGTTTTGATTTAATCGATATTGTTTCAATTTCTTGCCAAATGCTTTGATTTTGTAATGCTTTAATCTTGCGGTTACAATCCATTTTGAATCAATATCCAAATATATAAGTTCTAAGATTATGAAAGAATCTCAATAATAATGGTATTATTGATTTTAATATTCGTAAAAGATTCGTGACCTTGGGTTGAATTAAAGATATAATTGTCGATTTATATTTTATTGCGGTAATTACTATATTATATATAGTAATGAATTTACCATTTTGTTTATTTAGTTTATTCTTCTATCTATTAAGCCAAAAAGTATCATAAAAATCATTTAATTGTTAAAATCCATTTCTAAATCCGCATGATTAAATAATCACGATATCAATAAAAATGTTAATTTTATAGTGATTATTTGCCTATTAACGCAAACGATTTAAATGTTTAGTATAGTTTATTGTTTAATGCCTTATATAATCGAGGATTATATCAATGTTGTTAAACGTATTGAATTTAATGTACTCTTTAGTATTAATATTAAGCTTAAAAATCTTTATTTGCAAAGTACATAATCGTTTAATAGTTTTGTTAGATATAAATGGCAAAGGAGATCTTTTAAATGTATTCTTTTTTATAGAAAGCAATATTGTATTTCCTTTCTCGTTATTGAGAATCGAATAATCATTTGATTTACCATCCTCGAGAATACTATTTAATACTAATGTTAATGGTTTTAATAGAATTATTGATTCTTTATAATTAAAGTTTATGCAAACCTTCTATAAATTAATTATTTCGAGCAAGCTTTTATTTTTCGCTGTAAATACAATCAACAAGGATCTTGATTTATTAGAAACCGGCGTTGATTCGTTAATTCCCATAATTATATCGGAATTTAACGAGATATTATATTCATTATTATAAATTAAAGTAAATAGCGAGGATTTTGTCATTAGATTCTTTTAACCCTTTTAATCTTTAATTATTTCCGAGGTCGAAGATTTAAAGCGTTTATAATTAAAATTAGAAATGCGTATGGTCTCGAGTTTTTTTTATATAGATCTTCCGGTAAGTTTATCATCTATGTTCTCTAAAATAATGCCATTCAACAATTTTATTTACTGAATATTCAGTTCGATAATTAAATCCTTAATTATTTGGATTGGTATAGCATTAACAATCTCATTATAAAGATTGTTTTTATAAACAAATCTTTTATCGAATTTAACATTTCGTATAATAATAACTTTATCGAGTATAAGGATTTAAATATAGAAGATTGTTGTAGCAAGAATATATCCGATCAAATATCCAATATATATTTGCGGGTTAGTTTTATACCATTTTATCTTAATCTCAATTTCTCTTTCTTTATCCAAAAAGTACACGTAGCAATTATATCTATATATCGCATTTTAATCGGGACAAAGATTGTTAATAATCTTTTGTAATAACAACGATAAGTATTATCTATAGTATTGCCTGAACTAGGAATTAATTATTTTGTTAAAGCATTTTCAACCCTTTGTTTTCAATGGATTAATATTATAAAGGTATATAACGACAAAAACGGTTTTTACTTATATTTTATTCAACAATTCAACTAAAATGCATATTTTAATCTATTTAGTAATAATTTTTTGTTCTATACATTCCGCTTTTTTGTTAGGTTTATATATAAAGAAAAGGGAAAGTTTAAGTTTTATACTTTCTTTGAAGATTTATCTCTCGAATACAATATTACTTTTGATCCCTATTACAAATATATCATTATCTTACTTAATCATTACAATATAAAAACCATACTTGCAATAGATTTATATAACAAAATTCTTTAAAATTTTAAAAACCTTATTATACGTTTTCTGAATCAATATAAAGGTAAAGATCTTTCCATTATATATATCCTTGATTACTAACAACTATAACACTCTATTATAAATATAAAGAAAATTGAACAAATTCTATTAAACCTTATAAAAAGATTTAAGTGATTAATAATCATTAAATAAGCGTAAAACAATTTGTTTAATGTAAATGTATAAACAATCGATGTATTTTACCCAAATGATTTTTTTGATCCGTATTCTTTTAATTATCCTAACTAGATATTTTAATGCTTTTTTGCTGAGATATCTTAATCTTTTATATCATAAATCGTTTAATTCTATTCAAGGTTTTATCGTTTTGTATAATCGAAAAAAATGCTTATTAATCTTTTAGTTTTCGATAAGCATTATAATATTTATATTTACAAGAAAATTAGATTTATTAGAATAATTGAAACAAACGTTATATTCTAAAAAGATAAGATTATACTTTCTAATATATTGAGCAATAATAGTACTATTAATCCAATTGTCGATCTTAACAATAATATCAAATCTATCAAACTAAGCACCCTTATTACAAAATAGAGTTTCGAATACAAAATTAATATAAAAACCAAAAACAAATGTAACATTAATCAATATAAAATCCGCATTATCTAACAAAATTCCTTTAATTACCTTATTGCTACAACCAATCACTAGCAAACTTAATAATCCTGTTTCGATGTAATCCAAGATATCATTAGGGATATATTTTCCGCTTATTAGAAGGTTTACATCGTTAATAATATGCATAGCATTGCAATTGTTTAACAAAATGCAGTTTATTAATATATACATGGAAATGATCATAAATATAGCAAAAGCGCCAATACACTTATTCGGATTAATAATGCAAAAAGCAATATTATAAAGATTTTTTTTTTGTAAAGATTTATAAAGTTGATTAGCTTGAGTAGTAGAAAATCATCCCTTTTTAATTAAAACGTTTTGAAGATTATTATATTTTTTATCTTTAATATATTTGTTGATTTTTTTAATTTGCTTTTCATTAATAATTCGAATAGGCTATTTAACGCATTTATTGATAAAGGTTAATTCAATTATACAGTATTCGTTCGGCTTATAACAATAGCTTGGATTGATTAATTGATTTTCTTTATAAGGATAATGCTGAGTGACGTTATTAGCGTTGTTGTTTTTCGATTATCGCTTTGATCCGGATAATTATTGGAATCTTGGTTCTTAAATAACAAAGAATTCTTTTGGCAATAGATTACAACCTATCCGATTAATATAATCAACGAAAAAACTATTGTATTGTTCTAGAGTAGTAATATAGTATCCTTTTTTATTTTCAATGTTTAAAATAATTAATTGTTACTTCAATCAATTTAATGTTAATTTGTTTAATACTTCCAAGAATTGTTTATATTCACGAATTCTTTTGATCTTTAGAAGGTTATAGGCTAATACTCGGGTATAAAGTAATTCCCATTCTTTACATTATTTAATTGGATCGATCCATCCATTATATATATTATTCAAATAATCGATATACTTGATTTAAATAGTCCTTAGAATTGTTGAATTAATAAAAATAATCTTTATATGTAAATAAGCAATGATTTGTTTTAAGGTACGATTTTGTATAGTATTCTGGAAGATTTCCAAAGTATAAAATAAATCAATTGTAAATATAATCCAATCGAATATATAGCGGAAGTTATTATGATTTTGATTGTATTCACTTTTTTGAATCCTATAGATCTTCTTTATAAATAAGAAAGTTTTTGAAAGATTTTTCAATGTAATAAAAATAGAATCCGCAAAAAGCTTAGATTTAAGTATTTCACCTATTTCAATATCAATAGCGTATCGATTATAAACTTCAAAATCCATAGTATATTGATTATAATGTTTACGATTCTTTTCAAAAATTATAATATTTATGAAAAAGGCTTGAAGTGGATTAGTATTTAATCAATCACAAAATTGATAATTGGAAAAGTTAAAAGTATCCAAATCGATATTGTTCCAAATGTATCTAAAGCAATTAATATTTTTAAATGATAAATATCAAAAGGATTAATCCGCTCGGCTATTGAAAGTAATCTATAACATAATGAAAAAGGATAATTACTAAAAAATAAAAGATAATAAAAATATAATAAAGATAATTGAGGATTAAAAGAAAAAAAGGAATTATATAATATCGATATTCGAATTATAATTGTTACAAAAATTTCGAATATAAACCGGGCTTATAATTATTACAGAGAATAGTTACAAATATATAATAAAGTAATATTAAAAAGGGATAAAAGTATAAATATAAAACAATGATTATATTGTTGTTTATTCTTCTAAATACAAAATCCATTTACTTCTTATATATTATATATAAATGATTATACGTAATAACATGTGATTATTGTATAGCTTTGTAATTATAAGGATTTACAATATTTTGATCTATAATATCGATATAGATCATTGTATATTCATATACAAAATTTGGATTTTTGTAGAATAATGTGTAATGTTGCTTTTAGCTTTATAAATCAAAAAGCGATTAATACTTTTATATATTTATTAGAGTAAAAGCTAAAAGCCTTCAATGATCCTAATTCCGGCAATCCTAAAGAGATTAGTAAGCTTATGTATCTATTACTGAAAGATCCTCAAAAGCGTTGTGTTCGGCAAATACATACTTCGACAAAGCACGTGCTTCAACAAGCACGTGCGTACTACGCATTTAGCGTGACAATTTGGCTTTATATCGCTTCGTTTAATTCTAGCATTTGTTATATATATATTATAGAATTTAGCAAATGTTTGTAATAATAATGCTTTATACTAAAATATTAATATCGTTTATAAACTCGATTATATTATTTTTTTAATATATTATAAAGCAAGTTTCGATCAATTTGCTATTATAAAACAAAAAAAGAATCGAGCTTAATAATAATCTTTATAAAATCCCATTGTATATTAGCTATTGTAAGTTTATATAATTATCTATTTGTATATTATTATATTTATCGATAAAGAAACTAGTTATTATATCGATTAAATATTTAAATATACGTTTTTGATGTAGGATATATAATAATCGCAAATAAAAAGCGTTATCAAATATATCTATTATATCGAGATTTAAAAGACTAATTATTTAGTTTAGAAAAGATTTCCAAAATATATATATTTGTTTAATGATTAGTTTTAATACTACAATAATATCCTATATTAATCTTATTTTCATTTAGTAAACAAAAAGAAATTTATTAACTTTTATTATATATAAAATTTTATTAATAATTAATTTCTTTAATAGTTTATTGAAAATATTTGAAAAAGTTATCAAATAATATAATTTTATTAGCGATTTGTTTTTATTTAATTTTGGAATTATAACGGTATATATTTGTTTAAAGTATTTGAAAAAATAGTTTAGTTTAATATATCCTTTAAATAAATATATAAAATAGAGATCAAAAACTTTGAATAATTTTTTGATTGCGAAGTTAATAAATTCAAATAGGCCGAGGGCTTTATAATTCGATAATCTCGATATTGCAAAGTGTATATTATCTTTATTAATTTTCTATTCTTTGTTTAATAATTACAAATATCTTTTTCTTTTTGTATTATAATTAATGATATTTATCAAATCAATATATAACAAAAATACAAAGAAATGATTTGCAAATGTTAAAATCTTTTTTTCTTTTGTTATAATTCAATTATTACCTATTTTAAAATTTGGAATTGTAATATTTGTTTAAAAAAATAACTTTTGTTTTTTGTTTATTTTTTTGCGTTTTAGATTCTTTTTTATATATATATCGCTTTCGTTAATTGTTTTCGAAAATAAATTATCGCTTTTTTATTTATCAATCTTTTTTTTGCTTTATAAACTTTATTATATTTTGTATAAATCGCTAATAAACCAATAATTAACAATTTTTATTTTAGTAATTATACTCTTTTAACAAAAGCAAAGCATTAAAATATCTAATACAATTTATTATAAATCGTTACTTTAGATTTAAAGATTGTATTATTAATCGATTTGATTATACAATAAAGGATTTCGTTTAAAAAAAGATTTATATCTTATTCGTTTTCAAATATAAATAGATTGTTTAAAGCGTTATAATAAAAAGCATTATAAAAATCTTTCTTTATCATCTTTTTCTATTGCTATTTATATAAAGCTTTAAATATTTTAAAAGTTAAATTGAATTTTATTTAAATCGAAAAATAATTTGAATCGAAATCTAATTCTTTTATAATTTCGTAATTCGTTAATAAATGTTTTAAACTATATAATATTTATATAAAGTTGATAATAAAGAAAAAGATCTTTTTGTTCTATATCTTGGATACTTTCGATATAATTAAAACAATATTGGTTTGTTGTATTTTATTAATTAAAATAATAAAGTATTCTTTCGATATTTGTTCTACAATTTTTTTCTATAACGGATAATATAAATTGAAATCTCTTAAAACAATATATCGAACATTTTGGTTATCTAATTCGATTTCTATAGCCGGCAAAATGAATAATTCGATAGCTCTATAGTATAAGTTTGAGATCGAATTATAAATATTAGTGATTTGAATAAATATCTTTTGATTTGGATCGCTTATTCAGATTGTAAAGATGTATAGATTCGATATAGATATAATAAAAATCCAATCCTTAATATCGAGTTTTTTGTTAACAAATATAATTATTTTTGTACCTTTTTATTGTTTATATATAAAATACTAGTTTTTATTATTATTATAAATACTTTAATTAAATTTATTTGTTTACAATTTTTAAACTACTACAATTTAATATTATATTATTTCTAAATTGTTAAAAAAGATTATTTTAATTGTTTTTTCTTTATTAATATTATATTATAATATTATAAATTCTTTATTATAATTCATTAATCCTAAGTATTATTATAGCGTTTCTTTATGATATATATAATAATGTTGCTATTGTTTAGAAAGCAAACGTAGATTTTTAAATATTAAAAATGAATGTTTAAATATTAGAGATACTAATGATCGCTTTCAATTAAAAAGATTAAATATTAAATATTAAGATTAATTTTATTTAATATAAAATCAAACAAAAAAGCGTTTTTTCTATTGTTTTTCTTCTTTTGTTTAAAACGTTTTATAAAGCGAAAAAAGTGAAATTGGAAAAAAGTAAGTTTGCGAAAAGTAATTGTTTACTTTTTTCTATTACGAATCTGTTTGGTGTATATAATGCTATCTTTTTTGCTTAAACGAATTTATCGCTTAGTTTTCGACAATTAAATTTATTCTATATATAATGATTGCTTTTGCAATTAATATATGTTCATTCTTTTTTATATTTAAAGCTTTTCTTTAAATATATATCTATTCTATAATCTTCTATATAATTATCGCATATTGTTTTTTTTGTATATAATTGAAATCTATAATAATCTAGTTTCTAATAGTTGTAGCATTTGTTAAAGATATAAATGGTATTATATTGGCTTGTTTTGTATTATTAAGATTTATAGAATAGATTGTTTATTAATGCTATATTAATTATTTTCAAAAAAGTTAAAATTAGTATTAAAAATAACATCTTCTTTTCTTTTGTATTATATCGAATTAGCCAAAACAAATAATCAATTTTTAAGCTTAGTTTTATATTATTAGCTTTTAATTGTAAAATGAACTTTCGTTGCAAAGAATCCTTTTCGTTTTTGCTAGTTATATTTATATGAATACTATATATCATAATTTAATAGGTTGGTTTTTTGGCTTTAATATTAAAGAAAAAGTAATAAAGCTATTTTAGATTGTTTGCGATTATATTATATTCCTTTTTAATTTTTGTAATAATTATAAACTTAATGTTTATTATTCTATATATACTTATCATTTGAATTATAAGAATAATAAAGTTAATGTAAGTAATAAATTCTTTATTTATTATTTCTTTTAAAATTTCAATTTCTATTAAATCGATTTGGATTTTATAATTATTAAAACTATAAATTGATATAGATTTATAAATTAAACCTTATATATCGATATATTATATAGTTGTTGAAGCGTTCTTTAATAAAGCAATTTCTATCTATAATTTCTATTTCAAGGTTTTTTGAAACTTTCGCTTTATCTTTTCAAATCGATTTGCTATTTAAGCCTATAGCAATGTATTATGCTTTTTTTTGAAGAGAGTAATTTAAATATTGAAAAGTTTTTTTATATAGTTATAAATCGTTTTCAATAGAATACATTGATTCTTTATAAAGTTATCGATTATTTTTAAAAATGTTGATATTGTTTAAATAATAATTATATAAGATATTGTAATGAAAAGTTTATTAATAAATAAATAAAGTTTGTTTGATTTGCTCTCGAATGTTATAACTTAGCGAAAATCTAGATCCGGCGCTAGCGAAATTGCTATTTCGATTTCGAGTAAACTAACTTTACAAAAGGATTCGGGAAATATTCTGATGATAATTTGATGCGAATTGAGTCTTATTTTCAAAAATTTCAATTGCTTACTTTTTCATATTGATTTTAGAAATTTATATATAAATGTAATATAAAGCATTAATAATGTTTCGATAAAGTAATAAAGGAAAAGAATATATTACTTTTATTATAATAAAATTAATATATTTAAATACGAATAAATAAAAAGAGTAAAGAATGTATTAAAACTATAAGAATAATAATAAGGATAGTTATATCCCGTGATATAATAAGTATTATACTTTATAAATTTAAATATAATACTTTATAAATTTGAAATATTTTAAAGTAAAAATTTCAAATTTTAGATTTCTAATCATTTAAATGCTGTATATAGAATTTTAAAATCAATTTTAAAATTAATAGATTTCTAAACAAATTGATTCTTATACAATCGATTCGTAACTTTCAAATATGCTATTAAAACAACAGATTAAAATCTAACAGAATCCGCTAGATTTCAATCTATCGCTTTTTTAACATATTATGGAGCAAATTGTGCATCCAAACTAGCTCTAAATTGCGCGATTCTTATCTCTTGCGTTCCTCGTCTGGCTTGGTGAGCTCATGCACCCTCTGATGCCTCTTCGATTCGATTCTGATTGTACTTGTATGCTCGCACTCGCACTCGCACTCGTAGCCTGATTGTCGTCGTTTAGTACAAACAGGTTTGAGTCATGGAACATAATAGTGAGTGGCCTCATTTACGTTATGTAATTTCTCTGAATCATGCTTTGATGGGCGAGCGCTTTTTACAAAAGAGAGGAGTAGAGTTCGTATAAGCAGTCGATGGCTAGACACGATTGATAGAGTGTTATCAAATATATATCTTTTCCATTTTAAATAAATCAAATTAATAATCGATATGTTTATTGTAATGGTAATAGTATATTGTTTAATATACTAGAAGTAGTATATGTGTTTTATTAAGTATATAAAATGGAGATATTTAATTAAATATAGCGCTATATGTAATTACAACAGCCTTTGTATAATTAAATTCGATCATCAAAATCATATAGAACAAAGGTTTTTTAAAAGGCTTTTTGCGCTAATGTTTTTGTTTTTTCTATATCTTTAAATAAGTTTAAAACATACTTTAATTGATTCAATCCAAATCTTACAATTCGTATAATTGAATTTTTTATAAAAACAATCACTTTTGTTATTAATTTCGATTTCTTAATATTATATATATATTTCAAAGTTTTATTAATTTTTGCGATAATAATCTATTATTATTATAATATTTACATCTTTTTGTAAAAATTTAATATTCTACAATTATATTGTATCGCAATACAAAAACTTCTTTAATGCTTTTCGAAATGAAAACTAAGCTTTTTATCGTATATTAAAAATCTAGAACAAATCAATTGTTTTATAAAAATATCAATTCTTTATTCAAAATTAGAAATCTATACTATTTAAAGCTTTTTTTCTCAATTATATTCTTTCGTTTAAAATATCATTATATATTAATATATTTAACTTTGTTATAAAATTTGTTTTTTTATATCTAATCTATATCGTTTTTGTTATTACAATATAATATAAATATAAATGATTTTAAAAAAACTTATTCTTTTGAATTAATAATAAACTTTTCAAATTATATAATTTCTTTTGTATCTTTATTTGCGATTATAATTTTAGCTTTTATAATATAAAGAACTATAGATTTTTATTTATTGAAAAATTATAATTGAATTTCTATATCGAATAATAATTACTTTTTATATCGATTTTCGATTTATTTTTAAACTTTATATAACATTTGTAAAAACATTATAAAAATATAGCAAATTTCGCAATTGATTCAAATAAGTTGTATCAACTTTAATTATACTATTAAGGAATTCTAGGAAATGGTTTGTAAAGATTAAATGCTTTTTTCCAGAAGCATATATCACTTTTGCAAACTAATCAATTAAAAACGCAAAATCGCTTTTCGTTTTGTTTATCAAATAAATCCTAAATCTTACAATTTGTAAATATAAAGCTTTATCGATTTCGTTGAATAGTTTTGCTATTATAACTGGTTTTAATATAATATTAGCAAAGAAAAAAAGATTTCGAAATATCGAATTGTAAATTTTAAAATATTCTAAAAGCTTTTTGATATAAGCTTTTTGATATAATTTAAAAGATCTTTAAACTTTGTTTTATTTAATTTAGATTTTTAACAAGATTTGTATTGATTCAAGATCTTTATATTTCTATTTTTGATCTATAATCTTTTTAATCGTATTGATCGCGAATTATAATCTCAATATTAATAAATTCTTTATATAAAATAAAACGTATATTTCTTTTTGAATAAATAAATTGAAATTTGTTATTGAAGTTTATAAATCTATATTTCTGAAAAACAATTTAATTATTTGCTATTATACTTTTAAAGTTTGTTTTAATCTTTAAAATGATTTTTTGAGTTTAAAGTAGTTATTAATAGGATTTAAAACAAATATCTCTTTAAAGAATTGTAAGATTTCTATTAAGATTTCAATATCAATCAATTTCTTATTTAAAAATACTATATTGATATTTATATTATCAATTTCTAGATCCTTTTTCGTCGCTTTAATTAGAAAGGTTTATAATGTAAAATATCTTGCAATTTTTGCAAATATTTCTATAAAATCGATTTATATTTTTTCAGAAATCCTTTAACCATTAATCTAGCTTTTTTTCTTTCTAATTTGCTGTTTTGGTTTAGTTTATTCTATAGAATCTATTTGGATTTCAAAAGTTTTTTTCTTTTCAATAAATAACTATAAATCATTTTAAAAGTATTATCGTTTTTCAAATTAATCAATTTTGTTTTAATTATTTTCATTTATACTTTGAAATTCGAATTTAAAATGTTCTTTAGATTAATAGTTTCGATATTAATATATTATATTATATTAAAGTTTAATATAAATTATTATATCTTCTTTTTATTCTTTATAATCTTTTGATTTTTATTTATATTTGTAAACTATAAATTGTAATTGTAATTATGAAAAAAGTCTTTTTCAAATAAAGATTCTATATAGAATCGTTTTTATTTAAATCTATTAAGATCTTTAACTTTTTTTTTTAAAGTTTAAATCTATAAAAACTTTCAATTATTTGTTTATAAAATTTAAACCTATAAAGATTTCTAATTATTTTAATTTAACATTTAAACCTATAAAAACTTTTGATTATTTTTTATTAATATTTAAATTTATAAAAACTTTTAATCGTTTTATATTAATACAAATCCTTTTTAAACTTTGTTGTTTTCTTATAAAATCATTTCTTATTTGATTTGCTTTTCTTTTCGATTTTGCTAATGGCTTTTTATATATTAATATATTTGAATTATCTTTTAATGAGAATCTATATTTATCAAAATCAATATCTATTGTTTTTATGGTTTTCAAAGAAATGAGATGAAAAAGTTTATAAATTTGCCTTTTTTATATTTACAAAAAGATACTTTTCTTTTAACATTTTTAATTCAAACATTTTTATAGTTTGCGTTAATTATTAAAGATTATATATTAAAGTTATATATTTAAATACTTTTAACTTTTGTAAATCTGATTAATAATTATTATAAGCTTTAAAAACTATTATAGCTTTTGATAATGTTTTAATTTTTAAAAAAGAAATACTTTTGTAGAAAACCAATTCTTCAAATAAACAATATATAATATAATAATCTTTTATTGAATTGATAATATTTCTTATTTTGCTAAAGGACATTTTAATATAGTATTTATATTTTGTTTTTTTTAATAATATCGTTTATAATATACTTTTTTAAAGGAGATAATTCAAATTGTATATCTTTTTTTGAAATCTCTTTTTGAAAATTGGTTTCAAATTTGCTTTTGTTGTTATTAATATATATTATAACGATCTAACTATTAAACTTTATTTCGAACAATTTGAATAAATTTCAGAGTATTGATACAATTAGAATCGTAAATTTATTAAAAGAATATTTGATTTATATAAGCTTTATAGCGTTATTTCTCCTTATTTTAAAATATTTGTTATTTAAAAGAAACATGTTTTGAATTTCAAAAAGATTATAATAAAAACATTGTAAAATTGTAAGCGTTTTAATTATTATATATTTGTTGAAATACTTTTTTATTCTTTTTATTAAATAAAATAAACATATCGATTTTTCTATCGATTTCTATTTCTTTAATAATTTTAAATTTATATATACTTTTGAAAGCTTTCAAAGTTAATTGTAATTGAAATAATTAAATTAATAATATATTAAATTGAATATAATTTGTAAGGATCAATATTATCTATAGCAATAAGCTTTTTATCATGCGATACTATGATATAAGTCACGGTAGTAGGAATCGAGAGACAATACAAAGGTATGGTTTAATAGTGTAAGTAGTGAGAACTAGATTCATATAATAGAGAAAAGCTTGATTGACTTGACCTCAAACTCTAATAGTTAGAGGTCTATATATAAGTATAATATAAAGCAATAATAATGCTTTAGTAAAAGTAGTACCTCGATAAAGGATACTAAAGGAAAGAATACATAGCTTCTATTGTAGTAAGGCTAGTATACTTAAATACGGATAAGTAAGAAGAGTAAGGAATGTGCTAGAAATACAGAAATAAGACCAGGGATAATCATATCCCGTGACACTTTTTAAATATAAAATTGATATATTATAATACAAAATCTTGTATAATATAATAGTTAAATGCTTTTTTCGCTGTAAATTTCAATTGATCGAATTTTCAATAAAACATTAATTCTTTTTCAAAAATTATTTTATATTTATTTTAAATAAGAAAGTTAATAAAAATCAATTATATTATCCTAAATTCCTTTATATACTATATATCGAAAAATATAAATTTATCAATTCATACATTTCTATATACTATATTTAATACAAATGATTTATTTACAATTCGAACTTTTTATAGTAAAAATCATTTTATAACGTTATTTAAAATATTAAACTAATTAATAAATTAATAGAAAGCTTTTAAATCGAATATTCATTTAAGATCGTTATTATATATTTAAAAAAATATATTAAAATAATAGAAAAAAAAAATTGCTATTAGATATTATATTATATTTGCTTTTGTTTTTTCAAAAACAAAATCTTCGCTATTCGCGAAAGCTTTATAAATATGTTTTCATCTTTTTTCGATATACAATATATTCTTTTAAAATGTTTATACTTTTTACAATTGTAACATTAAATCTTTCTCATTTGAAATAATTTATTTCGATTATATAATCTTTTTGATCTTTCTTTACAATTATCTTTTTCGTTATAATTGTTTCATTTTCATTTTCTTTCATTATTTAAAGATTTAATAATAAACGCAAAAGCTTTGATTAGTTTTTCGATTATTTTGAAAAATATTATAATTTCTTTCAAAAAGCTTTTTAATATATTAATATAAATATAAATTATTGCTTATACATTATAAATAAATATATATATCAAAAATATATCTTTTATTATCTCTTTCGTTATTGATTTTGATTTATTTAAAAGTACCTTTTGATATATTCTTAATTTGTTAAAAAAAGCTTTAACAATTTCGTTTTTGTAATAAAATTCTTTTTTTAAAAACGATTTTATTATATTCGCTATATAAAAAACATTGAAAGTTCGATTGTAAATTGATAATGTTTTTTATATATTAATAAAATCGATAAGGAATTTATTCTTTTTCATTATATTATCATGAATTATAAAAAGTTTTACATTTATAATAATCATAGCGTTCTTTTTTCTCTTTTTGTAAAATATTAAAGCCATTTCAAATTCCTTTTTCGAAGCAATTATTGATTTCTACAAAGCTTTTATAATTTTTTAATAATCTTTAATAGCTTTTTTTGTTATAAACTCTTTTATAAAAGGTTTGAAAACAAATAGTTTTTTTTTGTTAAGTACGATTTTGTAGTAATCTATATATATAAAAGTATTTAAATAAAAGCTTTTATAATCCATTTAATTATTATTTATAAAAAAGATAATAAGGCTTTATTTAATTGTAATAGAATTTGATATAATTGCGTTAAAAAAGAGTAAATGAAATCAATGTTTTTAATGAAAATTTGATTAAAAATCTTTGATGAAAATGTGATTTTTCCGGCGGAAATGCATGGAAAAGCGATCGTTTTCTTCGGAAAACGTATATATATCGTTTTAATCAATAAAATAATAGTTAAGTTGCTTCAATAAATATACAATACAAGGTTATAACCTATTATAATAGTAATAGTATATTGTCTAATATGCTAGAAGTGGTATATGTATTCTATTGAGTATATAAAGTGTATAACGCTTGTATTATAAAAGAGCTGTTTAGAACAGGGTTAAAAAAGTTCTTAGAATTTACTACTATTGATTATGCTATAAGAGATATTGATATATATACATAATCTGTATAAGCAGGATATGTATACGATATATGTTTGTTAATCGAATATGTAAGCTGTAACAATATATATATACGCCGGAACATCTACTATATTAACCAAGCAACGAAATCGTAATATTACTCCCTCTTTTAGTAAAGCTTGTTTTTAAACAACTATTCGTTAATAATCCTGTATTATACTTTGTATAGTATTTGTTAGCTAATTAAATAATGCAAAATGTGTTTATTATAAACTTTGCGATTATTATTACAAAGCATATAATTGTTTTTGTTTATTTCTAAGCGATAATATATATTGATATTTCGCAACGAAATAAATATCTATTCGATATTTCGAAACGGTAAAGTAGTACTTGTATTAAAAAAGGGTATATAACAAAAGCTCTTTTTCATTGTAAATCTAAATCTATATCTAAATCACTTTAATTTCCTTATCAAATTCATTGTTTCTTTTTGAACATATCTTCCTATATCAATAAATCGAACAACTTTACATTGAGTATAACGAAAGGGTTGTTAAGTGAAAGCTTTATTAAAAGATAGAAGCAATGTAAAAGTACAGTGTATATGCGGGCAGCGCTAGCGGCAAAGTAATCGAAATTAAAAGCATTTGTTGTAATCGAAGTTCTTTCTTCTTTTTCCTTTTCTTTAAAGCAAAATCCTAAAAGTGATAAAAAAGGTAAATAGAAAGCGACGATGATTTTAACGAATAAAGCCTTTCAATTGATTCTATGAATTAATATTCTTTTTCAAGCTTTTTTCTAAGCATTAAACGATAATATTAATTTGATACAACGATAATACATATTCGAGTATTTGAATTGTTAATGTAAAAGCTTTACAATAAAAGTTCTTTACAACAAAAGGCTATATTGAAACAATAACAATAACAATAACAATAACAAAATCGAATATTAACGATAAAACAATAATAACAATAATAAGATCGAGTGTTTGCAATATTGATTTAAACTAATGGTAATGATAAAGAATCTATTATAAAAACTTTAAATCAATTAAAGGATAATAACAACAATATATTTGGATCGATATATTGTAAATTATATAAAGGGGTTATTAAATCGTTATTGAAATTGTTAATAAAACTATCGTTTGTTATTAACGATTGTTTCGAGGATTTTGAGGATATATATATACTATATATACGAAGTTGCTTGGCGAGGAATTCGAAGGGGAAGTATTATATTGTATCAAAGCAAAAAGAAAAGCTTTGCTTTTTTTATTTTAATTAGAGATAAAGATGTGAAAAAGTTCCAAAGGGTTAATTATTAAGCGATTTTCTAAAATATCGCGAGATATTATCGATCTATAGATGAAAAGCGGAAACAAGTTATTTCTTTTTTTAATTGTATACTTTGTTTTTGCAATGTTATTAACAAAAAAATAGATGGTTTTGCAAGCGAAACTTAGGTATAAATTTTCGAAGGATATATTAAAAAGAATTCTGATAAAGAAGAAAAATAAGCGCGTAAAAAGGGTTTACGAAAAGGAGTTGAAGAGATACCGAGTATGCGAAAGGCTTGAACGAGAGGAGAAGCGTAGGCAAGCGTTAAAAAAGATAATTTTGAAGCTATAGCTAGAGATCAAAGTATTTTAAATAATATTTCGTTTCAAATGAATAATATTTTTTTTTTAATAGTTTTATTTGTTCTTTGGTTGAGTAAAGTTATCACGGAGGATAGTTACGAATATATAATGAAGTGATATCAAAAAGAGATAAAGGTATAGATATAAAACAATGATTGTATTATTGTTTCTCTCCTTAAATACAGGATTCATTTGTTCTTTATATACTATATACATATAATTACATATAATTACACATAATCATTGTATAACTTTATAATCTTAAGGATCTATAATACTACAAGTTATAATATTATTGTATAACAATAGTTATAAGTTCAATTAATTGATATACCAAGCTCGGTTGATATTTCGGTGTTTTTAACGCCGGCAAATCGAAAGCGATTAGTATGCTTATGCACTTTTGCGTACGTATGCTTTAATGTGCTTAAGCATTTTAAAGTATATATACTTTAGAATGCTTGTGTATCTATTACTAGAAGATCCAAGTAATATATAAAAGCATAGTGTTTAGTAAATATATGCTTTTTATGTGCTTTACGTTTTCAATGTGATATACCTCTTAGATTATGTACTATGTATATGATCTATCTACAAAGTAAATAAAATAAGCGAATCTACAATTATGCGTTATTTGTGTAATCCTTTGTTGATGTAAACAAATAAACGGAAACTAAACTATAATGTATACGCAATTTCCTTACAAATAGTTATATAAGTTAGTAATTCTATATAATTCCATGAATATCTAGATCGCTAATCCTATAAGCGATAACGATTATAATTAAAGGTATTCATTGTTTATTTGTTGTATTTAATCGTTTTGTAGCGTTTTATTGTTTTATTGTGATTTTTATTATCCGGCTATATAATAATAGCTTTAATCCTTTAATCCTTTGATTCTTTAAATCATCAAAAATAACAATAGTAACAACAATAATAATATTAACAACAATAACATTAATAATATCAATATCAATATGTTTTGTTATACTTGCAACTTTTGAGTTGGGAATCTTTTTTGTACTTAGAAAGTATTGATCGCTTCTCGCCGCTATATTGCTTCTCCTTTTTCTTCTTCTTCTTTTGCTTTTGCTTTTTTTTCTTTTTTTGCTTTTTTTTCTTTTTTTGATCTTTTTAGATCATCCCCAGGATACCCTTTCTATACCCCCGTTCCCCTTCCCCATTGCTTTTACTATTGCCCTTCGCTTTTTCGTTTTTTCTCTTTTTACTCCTTCGATTTCTTTCTTTTTTATTCTTTTCGAGCCGGTTCTTTTAACAAAAGTAACAACAAAAATAAAGATAAGAATTAAAATAAAGATAAAGATAAAGATTTTTTACTTTATTGGAAAATAAATATTATAATTACTTTAATAATATATTATTTATATTTTATAGGATTTTGATAAGAACTTTAGTTTTAACTTTTTAAGGATTAAATATAATAATAAATCGAACAATGAAAAGTTTGGAATAATATCTTTTACTTTTATTACTTCTTCTACTTTAGCTTTTTGTACTCTCGTCAAAAAGATTTAATTTAAAAAGCTAAGGAATCCTTATCCGTATATATAATATATAAAATTGTTAATTATTAAGCAAAGAGATAAGATTTGTTATAAAAACGCGGATTCCTAAAAAACTTAGTATTATTAATGCTTTATACATATATATTGGCCTTTATTAGTATATTTGCATATAATAACGAATAATTTTTTGGTCGCGAAAGCTAATAACAATGGAAAAGTATAATATCCCCTTTTCGCTTTATATTATAATTGTTAACTATATAGCTATAGAAAGTGAAGTATCTCCGAACCGTTTTTCGGAGTATTCTAAAGTATATTGATTCTTAAATAGCTTCGAAATCAGTGTAAAGTATATCTATATTGAAAACGGATTTCTTTGGAAATGGGTATATTTCGAAGGATTACTTTACAATAACAAAAATAAAAAGGAAAAGAAAAAAGAGAAAAATGGATAGTAATAATAATGAAAAAGTTGTTTGGAAATAAACTTTCTTAAAATAAGGGTAAAAAATGAGGATTAGAGTAATAAAGTATAAAAGAAATATTATAATATTAATTTGTTTGAATATCATATAATTATCGATTATTTAATAATCTTTATAATTCGATCCTTAGTATTTTGTATATTGATCAATTTAATAAAATGTTTAAACTTTTGTTTAATAAGATTCTTAATAAGCTTATTTACTGGTATATCGGCAATTAGTAAATACATAATCAAGAATCGTCTATTAGCGTATTTTTGACGAAACCATATATTCTGAATATTCATATACCTAAATTTAGTAAAAATTCTTTCATTTTCATTAATTATTAATCGAATCGTTTAAATATTATCGCAAAAAATATTAACAAGCTTTTTCATTAATACTCTAATCTTCTTTAAAAGTTTTAATATTACTATTGTTTCTTTAGTTAATCTTTCTACATTTAAAAGTTTTGCTTTTATAATTAAAATAATAATTATATCTTACTTTATAGCTTTTCATACAATAATACCACTATACAACATAATTATATAGCTTTAAAAAGATTTTTGTATAATTATATTATTTGCAAAAAAAGCATTTAAAAAAATCATTATTTAAAGAATATAATTATTTCCATAGCAAATAAAAAAGTATCGAAATCTGTATAAATATATAATATAATAATCGATAATTACTTAATGATCTTTTAAAAAGTTAATACTATATTCGTTTAGTTTGAAAAAAGAAAAAATTGAATCAATTCTAATTGTTATAATCGAATACAGGATTAATCCAATTTTTTTTTAATATTCCTTTACTTTTGAAAAAGGAGTTATATTATTATTCTTTTTGAATACTATGATTAGAAATAATATAATTGCTTTTCTCTTTGTAAAACCAAATTTGTAAACGATCTTATTAATATAAGTATTGTATATTAACCATAATTTCTTAAATTGTTGATCTTTAATGATTCGAATCCCTAGAAACCATTAAATATCGCCGAGATCTTTAAACTTATATCTAGCCTTAATTTCATTAACTATTTGATTCTTTTAACGTTTATATTTTTTATAATAGATTACTTAGATATCGTTAATAAAGAATAGAATGAATATATAATAATCAAGAAATATAAAGATATAAAGCTTTTCTTTATATTTTACCATTTTCAGACTAGTAAATGTACTTATAAACTTTTTATATCAAAGTGTAAAGAAGTTTTTTAAACTATACAATATATAATCGAAAATAATGGATTTATTAAATACTTTATACCCATCTAGCATATAATATATTACTAAATTCCCAATAGGATCTCGAAATACATTAACGAAAGTATTTACAACATTGTATTGCTTCGTTTTAAAATTATCTTTTGTTATCATTACCATTATTATACAAAAAGATTGCGTAGCAAACGTAACAATGTAAATTGACTCGATTATTATTGTATCCTGAAAATCTCTTTTAACTACTAATTATGATTTGTAACGATTAATATAATCATTTTGATCATTCTTATAAATAAATACTCATTGAAATAGAATAAGCTTTGATTTAGCCAATATTGTTTCAATTTTTTGTTAAATGCTTTAATCTTATAATACTTTAATTTCGCGATTATAATCCATTTTAAATCAATGTTTAAATATATGAATTCTAAGATTATAAAAGAACTTTGATAGTGATAGTATTGTTGATTTTAATATTCTTAAAAGATCTATAACCTTAAATTGAATTAAAAGCATAATTATCGATTTATATTTTATTGCAACAATTACTACGTTATATATAATAATGAATTTACTATTTTGTTTATTTAGTTTATCCTTCTATTTATCAAACCAAAAAATATTATGGAAATCATTTAATCGTTGAAATCCATTTCTGAATTTATATAATTGAACAATTATAGTACTAATGAAAATGTTAATCTTGTAATAATTATTTGCTTATTAATACAAACAATTTGAGCGTTTAGTGTAATTTATTGTTTGATGCTTTATATAATCAAGAATTATATCAATGTCGTTAAGCGCATTGTATTTAATGTACTCTTTAATATTGATATTAAACTTAGGAATTTTTATTTGCAAAGTATATAATCGTTTAGTAACTCTATTAAACATAAATAGCAAAAAAGATCTTTTAAACATATTTCTTTTTATAAAAAGCAATAATGGATCTCCTTTCTTTTTATCGAGAATTGAATAATCATTCGATTTATCGTTTTCAAGATTATTATTTAACGTTAGTGTTAATAAACTTAATAGAATTATTGATTCTTTATAATCAAAATCTATATAAGCCTTTTATAAATTAATTACTTTAAGCAAGTTTTTATTCTTTGTTATAAGTATAGTCAACGAGGATCTTGGTTCATTAGAAACTAGCGATAACTTATCGATACCTATAACTATATCGAAGTTTAACGAAATGCTATATTTATTATTATAAATTAAAATAAATAGCGAAGATTTTGTTATCCGATTCTTTTAATCTTTTTAATCTTTTTTAATTACTTTAATCATTCTCAAAGTTGAAAATCTAAAGCGTTTATAATTCTGATTAAAAATATATACGGTTTTAAACTCTCTTTGTACAAATCCTTTAATAAATTTATTATTTATATTCTCTAAAATAGTACCATCCGGCGATTTCATTTGTTGAATATTCAGTTCAACGATCAATTTCTTAATCATTCGGATTGATATAACATTAACAATCTTATTACAAAGATTATCTTTATAAACAAATCTTTTATCGAATTTGATATTTTTTGTAATGATAATTTTATTGAATACAAAAATCCAAATATAAAAGATCGCTATAACAAAAATATATCCGATTAAATATTCAATATATACTTGCAGATTGGTTTTATATTATTTCATTTTTATTTCAATTTCTCTTTCTTTATCCAATAGAAATGCGTAATAATTATACTTGTATATCTCACTTTAATCGAAGCGAAGATTATTAATAATCCTTTATAACAACAACAATAAATATCATCTATAGTATTATTTTAATTAGGAATTAATCACTTCGTTAAAGCATTTCCAACCCTTTACTTTCAATAAATTAATATTATATAAATATATAGCGGCAAAAGCGGCCTTTACCTATATCTTATTCAACAATCCAATTGAAATGCATATTTTAATTTGCTTAATAATAATTTCTTGCTTTATGTGTTTCGCTTTTTCGTTAGGTTTATATGTAAAAGATAAAGAGAGTTTAAATTCTATACCTTTTTCGAAAATCTATCTTTTGAATACAATATTACCTTTAATCTTCATTACAAATATATTATTATCTTATTTAATTATTACAATATAAAGATTATATTTGTAATAAACTTATATAACAAAGTTCTATAAAACTTTAAAAACTTCGTTATGCATTTTTTGAATTAATATAATAGTAAAGATCTTTCTATTATATATATTCTTAATTATTAATATTTATAACGCTTCGTTATAGATATAAAGAAAATCGAACAAATCCTATTGAACTTTATAAAAAGGTTTAGATGATTAATAATCACTAAATAAATATAAAACAATTTGTTTAACATAAATATATAAATAATCAATGTATTCTATTCAAATAATTCCTTTGATTTGTATTCCTTTAATCATTCTAATTAAGTATTCTAATACTTCTTTATCGAAATGTTTTAATCTTTTATATTATAGATCGTTTGATTCCATTCGAAGTTTTATCGTTTTATATAATCGAAGAAAAGGCTTATTAATCTTTTGGCTTTTGGTAAGCATTATAATATTTATGCTTATAAGAAAATTAGATTCATCAAAATAATTGAAATAAACATTATATTCTAAAAAGATAAGATTATGTTTTCTAATATATTAAATAATAATAATGCTATTAATCCGATCATCGATTTTAATAATAGCGTCAAAATCATCAAACTAAATACTTTTATTACAAAAAAAAGTCTTGGATACAAGATTAATATAAAAACCAAGAACAAATGTAATATTAATTAATATAAGATTCGCTTTATTTAACAAAATTTCTTTAATTACTTTATCATTATAATCAATCATTAATAAACTTAATAATCCTGCTTTAATATAATTCAAAATGTTATTAGAAATATATTTTCCATTTATTAAAAGGTTTGCATTGTTAATAATATATATAGCATTGCAATTATCCAATAAAGTGTAGTTTGTTAATATATATATAGAAATAATTATAAGAATTAAAAAAGCGTTGATATATTCGTTTAGATTAATAATGTAAAAAGCAATATTATAAAGATCCTTTTTTAATAAAGATCTATAAGGTTGATTGGTTTAAATATTAAAGAGTTATTCTTTCTTAAATAAAATATTACAAAGATTGTTATATTTTTTGTTTTTGATATATTCGTTAATTTTCTTAATTTATTTTTCATTAATAGATCGAATAAACTATTTAATATATTTATTTATAAGAGTTAATTCAATTATTCGGCATTTATCAAGCTTATAGTAATGATTTAGACCGATTACTTGATTTTTTTTATAAGGATAATGTTAAATAGCGTTATTGCTTTTCGATTATTGTTTAAATTCGAATGATTGTTGTAATCCTGGTTTTGAAGTAGCGAAGGATTCTTTTAGCAAAAGATTACAAGTTATTCGATTAATATAATTAACAAAAAAGCTATTATATTATTTTAAAATAATAATATAATATCCTTTCTTATCTTTAATATTCAAAGTAATAAATTATTGTTTTGATTAATTTGAAGCTAATTTATTTAATGTTTTCAGGAATTGTTTATATCCACAAATTCTTTTAATCTCTAGAAAATCGTAGATTAATATTCGAATATAAAATGATTTCTATTTTTTATATTATTTCATTAAATCGACCCGTTTATTATATGCATTATTAAAGTAATTGATATACTTGGTTTAAATAATCCTTAAAATTATTAAATCAATAAAAACAATCTTTATATATAATTAAGCAATAATTTATTTCAAAGTTCAATCTTGTATAGTTTTCTAAAAGATTTCTAAAGCATAGAAAAAATCGATTATAGATATAATCCAATTGAATATATAGCGGAAATTATCATGATTTTGATTGTATTCACTCTTTTAAGTTCTATAGATTTTCTCTATAAATAAAAAGTTCTTTACGAAATTTTTAAATATAGTAAAGATAGGATTAACAAAAAGTTTAGATTTAAATATTTCATTTATTTCGATATTTATATTAATATATCGATTGTAAACTTCAAAGTTTATAGTATATTAATTATAGTGTTTACGATTTTCTTCAAAAATCATAATATTTATAAAAAAGGTTTGAAATGGATTAATATTTAACTAATCACAAAATTGATAATTAGGAGAATTTAAAGTATCCGAATCGATATTGTTTTCAATATACTTAAAGCAATTAATATTTTTAAATGATAAATACTAAAGAAACTAATTCGATTAATTGTTAAAAATGATTTTTAATATAATAAAAAGGATGATTATTAAAAAATGAAAGTATAATAAAAGATGATTAGAAATTAAAAGGAAAAAAGGAATTGTATAATATCAATATTCGAATTGTAATTGTTGCAAAGATTTTAAACACAAATTGAGTTTATAATTATCATAAAGAATAACTACGAATATATAATAAAATGATATCAAAAAAAGATAAAAATATAAATATAAAACAATAATTGTATTATTATTTTTCTCTTTAAATATAGAATCCATTTGTTCTTTATATACTATATATATATGATTATATATAATCATATATGATTATTGTATAACTTTATAATCTTAAGAATCTACAATACTATAAATCATAATATTATTGTATAATAATAATTATAAATTTAATTAATCGATATGCCAAGTTTAATTAATACTTCGATGCTCTTAACGCCAGCAAATCGAAAGCGATTAATATGCTTATACACTTTTGCGTATATATGCTTTAATATACTCGGGCACCTTAATATACGTATGCTTTAGAGTGTCTATACATCTACTACCGAAAGATCCAAGTAATACATAAAAGCATAGTGTTTAGTAAACACGTGCTTCTTACGTGCCTTACGCTCTCAGCGTAACAAAAGTAATAAAGATTAATTACTTTATATTTACTTTAAAAATTCCTTCTTTCTTTATACTATATTAAAAATCGCATTACTTTAATTAATATTAGTAATAACAACGATAACTTAATGTAATACAAAAACTTCTTCGAGTAATTAATCATAACTATAATATAGTTTGAAAGAAATATGTTCAATCGATGATAGATATAGGCGTATTATTATCAATATAATTGTAATCGTTTTTTTATTCTCATAAAGCTTTATTTATTCGAGCAATAAAACAAAAAAACCGAGCAATATAGGATTCGCTTAATGAAAATTACGTAATTTGTACGGAGCAGTTTTCAAATTAAAGGCGAGGTATTAGATAAGATCGGCGTTAACGTTAAGCTAGAAGATGCGATATTATAGAGAGTTGCAAATCTTTTTGATAGCGAGAACTTTTTTTATTTTCTATTTAGAATCATTAGTAATATTAATAAGCGATAATAGCTTTTGAATTTGATTAAAGAAAGAATTATTCTAAACTTTTTAAAGCTTATTGAAATTTATTTATTTATTTATTTATTATGTTTAACGTTTATGTAAGCTAGCTAGGCTCTTGACCTCCCGAAGGGTATTAGAGACGGGTGATACATTAATGGGTCGTAAACTTAGAAGCTTACTATTTGAGTATATATTGTACGATATCGCTAGGTTAAAGCATTGAAACCGCTTTCTTTCAATGATCTTTTACAATTTTAACTTTGTTGAATAGCTTTCTTTTGCTGTTTGAAAAAGTATCTTATATTGAAAAGGTTAATCTTTGCTTGTTATACTCAAAAAGAATGAATATTAGACTATATAGCAATCGCATTGATAAAAAATGCTAAAAAAGCAATTATTACATTAGATTATAGCTTTTATATTATTATATAAAGTATTATACTGCGCTTTATAGATCATACTTTAGATTAAGCTTCGAAATAAAGCAAAAAATAAAAAAGGAAGGAAAAAGAAATAAAAAAAGAATCGAATAAAACGCTACGTTGAATACTATCCGGAATACTATTAAGTTTTCAATTACAAAATATAAAGTATTGTATTATTGCAATAAAACGTTCGAACTTTTTTGGGAAAACAAAAAGCTATTGTATATAATTGTATTTTTCCCGAGCGATCGCTAATAAACGAACAAATTTGAACAATTACAAATAGAACCTTTTAATAAAGATTTTGTAAAAAATAAAATGTTTAAAAGTTTTAGCTTTATTATATAAACAATAAATCTTTGTGTTTTTGTATTTAAAACGTTTATAATAAGCTTTAAAATCGCTATGTTTAGATTGTAGCGCTAATAATCTATATAATATTAATTTAACAAATCTAAGCTTTATAAGCTTTTTAAATGTATAATCTAATTGTTATTTATAATATTCTCCCATTAATATAAACTCGTTTTTGCTTTACTAATTATTTATCGCATTGCGAATTAAATCTTATACTATCAAGTTTATCCCGCTAATCGTTGATTGCGCGATAAGCTTTAGATTTACCATATCGCTTTTTATATCTACGTTTACTAGTTTATCTATTACTTTGTTACTAATAATCCCTTAATGCTCAAAGGATTATTGTATCTTAATTATATATTGATTAATAAATCTATAGCTTTTTAAAAACGCTCATTATAAAATATTTGAAACATTCGTATATTTATATTATATCATTAATATATTATCGATATATAGCCATTATTATATATTCGTAATGATTAATAACGTTAACGCTTTTTAAAGCTTTTTCAAAACATTTATCGCTTTTATATTAAAAATATACGAAAATGTATTAATCGCCTTTTTGCTAATAACAACGAACTCTTATTTTCAATAAATCGCGTAATTGTAACCCATATATTTACCTACGTTGTTATACAACTCCGATCCATTGAAGAAGATAATAATCGCATTAAAGAATAAAGTATTTTATTATTTAATGAAACTAATTGTTGTTATTATTTTGTTTATTTTTTTTGTAAAGTTTGTTTTATATCTAAAGGTATAATACAAAAAGAAAAGGATTGAACAAAGAGCTTCCGGGAATAGCTGGTCCGCTATTTATAGCCTTGTATTGTTCTATATATAATAGCCCAATATAGCTAAGCGTATAATAAACAGATGATTTACATTAAATCTTTTGAGTTGTAAAACTATATTAATGCGAATATGTTCTAAAGCCACTTCGCAAATAGAAAGGCCCGCATTACGTAAATTAATTACTATGAGTATAGTTCTTTAGATTAGTAAAATGCTTTTTATTGCAAAATTAATTACTTTGTTCATTTTTGTTATACGTGATTTTATTTATGTGTTTATTATGATACTTTGTAAATGGTTATTATCTATATTCACTTTTGTTTATCTCGAATATTATACTTTTGCTTTGTATAACAACGAAGGCAATATATATATGATTGTAACTTTCTATAAAAAGAGCGCGGAAAGCCTGTGTTATATATTAGCAAAGTGTTTAATATACAACGCAACCTTTCATACCTTTTCTATATATTCCACAATATATTTTTTAAATGTAAGTTTACGATCGAACTATACTCCTAATTATCTAAACGCCAGCTATTTCGTATCGCTTAATACGCTCAATATAGATCGTATAGTTAATGTAAAAGAAATAACCATTTCCAAAATGTAAATGTAGTGTTTATAAGTAAAATGCATTATCTTTAGCTTCTTTAGTGCAAAAGCGATTTTATTGGCCATTTCCTATACTTCGATCTATTGTATATTCTACGTAATCGTTGTAGCGTTCTTTTTCAGTGTATTGTTTATTTTATAAAATGCGATATTATCCGTGTACCCAAAACGAAAAATTTAATTTTGGTTTAAAAGCTTTGTTAAATAAAGCATATAAAGCATTAAGGATAGAGATAAACTTTAAAGAATATTATATTGTATCCGGGATTTGTTTATATAAGCATCTTCAAGTCTAATCATCACTTTGCGCTTTTGCAAAAACAATCAAATCATTTTCAAAAAAGTAATAAGCTAGCTTTGACTTTGCATTCGTTTCAATAACCGCTAAAGCAATAACGCGTTGAACGTTCTTTGCATATCCATTATAATCAATATGATTTCCCATTTCCTAGCAAAAGCGTATTCTACATTGTATATAAATGCTATAACTAAATCCATAACCGAACGTTTAGATAAAGCTCCGCAATGTTATAGGCTCAACATACTATACATTAGCGATATTCATATTATTTGTTTTGCAATAGTTTGTTCCAAACCTTTGTTTATATAGGATAGTAAAACTATCAAACGCTACAAACGAATAAAGCTTTTGTCTTTCTTGTCGATTTTAAATAGTATTATTATTTCAATTAATCGCTAAACTTTAAAATAATAGTTTTTTTTAAAGCAATATTTGAAGAGATTATGTATATAATCCTTAACGCTACCCCAATAAGCTTTCAAAAGCCGGATTGTAATCTTATTTGTTTTCGATAAAATATTTAAAACTTTAATGATATTCCGCTTCATTTTTTCGAAAAAGATAATAATGTTTTAAAGAAAAATAAGAATATAGTTTTCCAATATTGGATTCGCTTTTAAATTGTTTATACTATTATATCTATACAACATTTTATCCAAAAGAATTTGCGCTTTCTCTTTTATACCTTCAATTAATTGGCTATTTATTATAAGCAATAAGGTTTTAAAGAAAAAAACTATTTTGTATTAGCTTATTACTTTATATAGATTCAAATCATCCAATGTATTATCGATTATTCTTTTTCAATATTCTTTTTTTGCTTTGTATATTACATTAAACATTCGTTTTTTGTTTTCGAAAGTTTTATTAAAGTGTTTATATAAATTATACATTTCTATGTTTTCGTTGATCCATTAAAGCGCTAAACGCGTTCGATCGCTTGTTGGCCGTTTTGCAATCTATATTGTTTATTGAAATAAATTTATAAATCGTTTTATCGCTATTTCAAACTTGATATTTATAATGATATATTCGACTTTCGATAATTAATATACTCCGCTTTTTATAAAGCTAACAAAAATGTATAAATCGTTTTTAATGACTTTATATTCAATACACTTGTCAAATATTGTTCTTCGCTTTAGGATAATAATGATTTGCGTATAATAATCCGATTCGCAATTTATATTCCGATATACAATCGTTTTTATAAAGAATATATTGAAAAAGATAAAATCGATTATATATTTTGTACGATAAGTAAATATCCCTACCTCGCTTATGAAATCTATATTAGTATTTTGAAATCATTTAAAAAGTGTAGCCTTTTGAATAGTTGATAGTATCCCTGGTTTATAAATATCGTATTTCGCATTAAAATCCTTTTTAATTAATATACAAAGCTTTGGAATAATATTTACTATATAGTTTATTATTGTAGCAATATTAAATTTATAATAGATATTCATTATATAATAATTATTTATTTCAAGCTATATTATATTCTTATTGCATTCTCTTTATTGTTGTTACACTTGTAATGCAACATTCTGTTATATATATAATATAAGCTTTAGCCTTTTAGTTTTCTTTTTCATCGCCTTTTTTGATTCTTACAAATTGTAAAAAGCGTAGCATTTGTATGCCGAATGGTTTTGTGTTTTGATGTTCAAAAAGCTTCAAAGTTCTTGAATATAGATTATATCCGTTCCGTTTTTGTAAGCGAGTTAAAACAATACATTATATATCCCCGCGCTTTTCTCTATATTCGTTTATACCATTTGTATATATAAATTAAAGCCGTTTTTGCGATTTTCGCTGTTATATTGGTTTAAACTGTTACTTATTAAAAAAAGGGTCTATAGCTTTAATCAATTATATGATCGCAATAATATCGTTGTTATTTATATTCATTACATTTTTTATATATATTTTACATATACTATTTCGTAATAAAAGTTTAAGATTCATTTGATTTAAAATTGTTTTAAAGCGTTTTAATGCTTTGTTTTGAATTGAAAACGTATTTGTTATACACTTTACATTATCGCTTGTTTTCTTCGAAATCGCTGAAATCTAGATCTTAATGCAGATAAACGTTAAGGTCCGGACAGCATTTGGCGGGGCTATAGTATCTATAAAACTTTGCATACTTTGGGTTGTTTAGAAACTTTAAGCATTTATTTGAAAAACGCGCATTGCTTATATAATATTTGTAACTATACTTGGAGTATATATTTTTTAAATCGTTTAATTGTTTTTATAAATCAATTCCATTTAAATCTTGATCAAATTATATTGCAACTTGTTTTTGATTGTATTGCAAAGTGTTAATAAATAGCTTTTATACTTTGCTAAGAATAAGCTATAGTACCTGTTGCACTTTATTAACGCTGAGCATAATTTGTGCATTAACCCTTAGTGTTTAACTTTTGTAATACTGCAATTATTGTATTGTATAGGTTTTATACAATAAAAGATATTGTAATAGATTTAACAATTTTATTTATAAAGCTTTATTTGGTTATAAAAGGATAGAAGGAAAGAAAAAAGAATGGTTTCGAATAAACGAAAAAGAAGGATTGAAGTAATAAAACTTATAATCTAAACGTTTTCCGTTTTATTTTTGAAGTTTTTAAAGTATTTAACTAAAATATTGCTGGTTTGAATTTATACTTTATTTTTCATTATTTTCTTAATAATTTTTATTTATTCATTAATTATATTAAACAAAATCTTTGGGATTTGCTTTATACAATGGCTATACTATATTTCAAAGAGATTGAGATATATAACCCTAATAATTTTGCAAATCTTCAATTTGTAAACATTCTTTATTAGAATATTCTTTATTTCCAAGGATTTAAAATGTAATACTTAACTCGATTTGCATTTTATTATTTTTGGGATATCTTTGTTTTTAATATTCGGGATAGCTTTAACTAGGTTTTTTCGAATTAAGAAAAAACTATTGCAATATAAACCCGCAAAAAAAGTATATTTAGCCAAAATATATTTATTCATTTTCGTTATTTTAATAACGGTTTTCTTTACAAAGTTTGTTTTAAAAACTTTATTTTAAAAAGCAATTAAAAGCTTATCGATTTTAAAGGTTTTGATAATCTTTGCTCAAATTATAAAAAGCGAAGTTATTATTGTATTTTCCTTTACTTTAAAGATTTTAAAGCTTTCTTTGCTTTTAAAGATTGTACTCATTATAAAAACATTTATTACATATACCAAAATAGCTTTTTAAATTAATAGAATAATATATATCTCTTTTTAAATAAAAGTTTTAACAATCCTTTTTAAAGAATTAACAAATGCATTCGTAAATTTACAATGAGTTATTGTTTGTTATTCAATTTTCTATAAAAGTTTGTTAATTTTTTGAAGAATTGTTAATCTTTTCAATTCTTTAAATATAATAAAAAGGAAAAGTGTAGGTTTTATTTTTATTTCAGTTTGAGGTTGAAAAAGAGTAGACAAAAAAGAGTTGCATTGTTGTATATGATTATTGTTGGCCATCTGTATTACTCTTGCAAATATAATAGGGTTTATTTCCGCTATTCGGATTCGAAAAGTGCGCTTTGTATATCTTTCGCGGGCATCAAAACTTTACGGAGTTCGCAAAGTATCGTTGTGTATATCTATTGATAGTGAAATATATCGCGTTGTCGTTGAAGGAAATATTATAATATTAATATATAAATAATTCGCGAAAGCTTATTGAAAGAAAACATTAAATATATCTTTATAGTAATAGAAAGTTTAAAGCGAAAAAAGCTTTTTACTCGATTTATAATCTTAAATCGATTTTGAATGAAATAATTAAGCTTTTTGAAAGATTATTAAATAAAATAGTTCTTTATATTCAACTATATATAATCTTCGATATCGAAATTGTCACGCTGAGAGCGTAAGGCACGTGAGAAGCACGTGTTTACTGAACATCATGCTCTTACATATTACTTGGATCTTCCGGTAGTAGATGCACAAGCACACTAAAGCATACGTACACTAAAGTGCCCAAGCTTACTAAAGCATACATACGCAAAAGTGTACAAGCACATTAACCGCTTTCGATTTACCAACGCTAAAAGCATCGGAGTATCAATCAAGCTTGATATATCGATTAATTGAACCTGTAATTATTATTATACGATAACATTATAACTTATAGTATTATAGATCCTTATAATTACAGAGTTATACAATGATCACGTATAATCATATGTAATCATGCGTATATAGTATATAAAGAATAAATGGATCCTATATTTAGAAAAATAAACAATAATACAATCACTATTTTATACCTATACTTTTATTCTCTTTTAATATTATTTTATTATATATTCGTAGTTATCCTCTGTAATAGTTATAAGCCCAGTTTATACTCGAAATCTCTATAACAACTACAATTCGAATATCGATATTATACAATTTCTTTTTTTCTTTTGATCTTCAATCATCTATTATTATACTTCCATTATCCTTTATCCTCTAGCAATCATCTTTTTTATTATATCAAAGATCACTTTTAACAATCGATCGGATTGGTTCTTTTGGTATTTATTATTTAAAAACATTAATTGCTTTAAGTATATCTGGAACAATATCGATCCGGATACTCTAAACTCTTCCAATTACCAATTCTATAATTGGTTAAATACTAATCTACTTTAAACCTTTTTCATGGATATTATAATTTTTGAAAAGAATCGTAAACGCTATAATCAATATATTATAAACTTTGAAGTTTACAATCGATATGCTAATATAAACGTCGAAATAAATGAAATATCTAAACTTAAGCTTTCTATTGATTCTATCCCTACTATATTCAAAGATTTCGCAAAAAACTTTTTGCTTATAAAGAAGATTTACAAAACTTAAAAAAATAAATACAATCAAAATCATAATAATTTCCATTATATGTTCAACTGGATCATATCTATAATCGATTTATTTTACGCTTTGGAAATCTTTCAAAAGGCTATACAAAACCGAACTTTGAAACAAATCATTGTTTAGTTATATATAAAAATTGTTTTTACAAATTCAACAATTTTAAAAACCATTTAAACCAAATATATCGATTATTTTAATAATATATACAATAAACGGATTGATTTAATGAAATAATATAAAGAGTAAGAATTATTCTATATTTAAATATTAATCTATAATTTTTTGAGAATTAAAGGAATCTATAAATATAAACAATTCTTGGAAGCATTTAACAAACTAGCCTCAAATTGATTAAAGCAACAATTAATTACTTTGAATATTGAAAATAAAAAAAAATGCTATATTACTATTTTAAAACAATACAATAGCCTTTTCGTTGATTATATCGATTGAATGATTTGTAATCCTTTGTTAAAGAAATCTTTTGCTACTTTAGAATCTGAATTACAATAATCATTCGGATCTAAGCAATAATCGAAAAGTAATAATACTATTTAGTATTATTTTTATAAAAAGAATCAAATAATCGGATCAAACCATCGATATAAGTTTAACAAATATCGAATAGTTGAATTAGCTTTTATAAATAAATATATTAATTAGTTTATTTGGTTTATTAATAAAAAACAAATTAAAGAAATCAACGAACACATTAAAAACAAGAAATATAGCAATTTTCGTAGTGTTTTATTCAAAAAAGAATGGTTTTTTAATATTCAAACCAATCAACTTTATGGATCTTTATCAAAAAAGGATCTTTATAATATTGCTTTTTGCATTATCGATTTGAACAAGTATATCAACGCTTTTTCGATTTTTATAATCATTTTTATATATATATTAGCAAACTGTATTCTATTGAATAATTGTAATGCTATATATATTATTAACAATGTAAACTTTTTGATAAACAGAAAGTATATTCTTAATAATATCTTGGATTACATCGAAACAGAATTATCAAGCTTGCTAATGGTTGATTATAGCAATAAAGTAATCAAAGGAATTTTGTTGAATAAAACGGATCTTATATTGATTAATGTTACGCTTGTTTTTGGTTTTTATACTAATCTTATATCCGAAACCCTTTTTTGTAACAAAGGTATTTGATTTGATGGCTTTAACGCTATTATTAGGATTGGTAATTGGATTAATAATATTATTATTGTTTAATGCATTAAAAAGCATAATCTTATCTTTTTAAAATATAACGCTTGTTTTAATTATTCTAATAAATCTAATTTTCCTATAAACATAAATATTATAATATTTATCAAAAGCCAAAAGATCAATAAGCTTTTTCTTCGATTATACAAAATAATAAAGCCCCGAATAGAATCAAGCGATTTATAATATAAAAAATTAGGATATCTCGGCAAAAAAGTATTGGAATATTTAGTTAGAATGGTTAAAGGAGTACAAATCAAAAGAATTATTCGAATGGAATGCATCGATTGTTTATATATTTATATTAAACAAATTATTTCATATTTATCTAATGATTATCAATCATTTAAATCTTTTTATAAGGTTTAATAGAATTTGTTCGATTTTCTCTATATTTATAACAAAACGTTATAAATGCTAATAATTAAGGATATATATAATAAGAAAATCTTTATTACTATATTGATCCAAAAAACGCATAACAAAATCTCTAAAGTTTTATAAAACTTTATTATATAGATTTATATCACGAGTAAACTATTAGATATTATACTTATATATACTCAATTAGCCATATGTTCGATATAGCGCGTCATTTTGGCATGATAGTTATGAGCCCGGTTAGCGCACTGGTATAATACTCGATTTGAGTTTGCTCATCTTTTCAGGGATTTTTGAGGAATTCACTCCGGCACCTTTACTAGTGGATCAACTGCATTAGCTTACGAATAAGATTCGATCCACTAGACCTCACTTTGAAGTTCCATTCTTCATTTGGATATTGTATTCACATTTTCGGCTAATTAGCCAATCGCTACGTTTTACTTTATAAGGCATTTCTATAGGGTAATTAAGATCCTTGCTTTGAACATCAACAATCTTGAGGGTGTATTACAAGTAAACTGTCAGGTGTTATACCTATATATACTCAATTAGCCATATGTTCGATATGGCGCGTCATTTTGACATGACAATTTATTACAAGTATAGTCTTTATATTGTAGTAATTAAACAAAACAATAATATATTCATAATAGAAATTAAAGATAATATTATATTTAAAAGATAGATCTTCGAAAAAAGTATAGAACTTGAATTTTCCCTATTCTTTATATATAAGCTTAATAAAGAAACGAAATGCGCAAAGCAAGAAATCATTATTAAACAAATTAAAATGCGTATTTCAATTGAATTGCTGAATAAGATATAAGTAAAAGTCGCTTTTACCGTTATATATTTATATAACATTAATTTATTGAAAGCAAAGAATTGAAAATGCTTTAACGAAATGATTGATTCTTAATTTAAACAATACTATAGATAATACTCATTGTTATTGTTACGAAGGATTATTAACAATCTTCGCCTTAATTAAAGTAAGATATATAAATATGGTTGCTGTGTATTCCCATTGGATAAAGAAAAAAAAATTGGGATAAAAATGAAATAATATAAAACCAACCCGCGAGTATATATTAAATATCTAATTGAATATATCTCTATTATAACGATTTTTTGTATCTGGATTTTTGTATTTGATAAAATTATTATTATACAAAATATCAAATTTAATAAAAGATTTATTTATGAAAATAATCTTTGTAACGAAATTGTTAACGTTATATCAATCCGAATAATTAAGGAGTTGATTATTGAATTGGATATTCTACAAATAGAATTGTTGAATAGCATTATTTTAGAGAATGTGAATAATGAACTTATCGAAGAACTTATACAAAAAAAACTCGAGATTGTATGTACTCCTAATCAAAATCATAAACGTTTTAAGTTTTCGATTTTAAAGATGATTGAAATAATTAAAAAAGATTAAAAAAATCAAAAGAATCGGATAACAGAATTTTTACCATTTATTTCAATTCATAATAATAAGTATAGCACTTTGTTAAACTTTAATATAGTTATAAGTATCGATAAGTTATCGCTAGTTTTTAATAAACCAAAATCCTTATTAGTTGTATTTATAATAAAAAATAAAAGTCCGTTCGAAGTAATTAATTCATAAAAAACTTATATAAATTTTGATTATAAAAAATTAACGATTTCATCAAAACCATTAATATTAGCGTTAGATAGTAATTTTGAGAACAATAAATCGAATAATTATTCGATTCTTGATAAAAAAAAAGAAGATCTATTATTGCCTTTTATAAAAAGAAATATATTTAAAAAATCTCTTTCGCTATTTATATTTAACAAAACTATTAAACGACTATATATCTTATAGATAAAGATTTCTAAGCTTAACATCAATATTGAAAAGTATATTAAATACAATACGCTTAATAATATTAATATGATTCTCGATTATATAAAGCATTAAACAATAGATCGCACTAAACGCTTAAATCGTTTGCGTTAATGAGCGAATGGTTACTACAAAACTAATATTTTTATTAGTACCGTAATTATTCAATCATACGGATTCAGAAATGGACTTCAACGATTAAATGAGTTCCATAATACTTTCTAGCTTAATAAGTAAAAGAATAAGCTAAATAAACAAAATGATAAATTCATCATTATATATAACATAGTAACTATCGTAATAAAATATAAATCGATAATCACGTTTTTGATTTAATTCAAAGTTATGGATCTTTTGCGAATATTAAAATCAATAGCATTATCATTATCAAAATTCTTTCATAATTTTTGGATTCACATATTCGAACATTGGTTTAAAATAGATTGTAATCGCGAAATTAAAGTATTGCAAAACCAAGGTATTTAGCAAAAAATTGAAACAATATCGATTAAATCAAAGCTTATTTCACTTTAATGGGTATTTACTTATAAAAATGATCAAAACAATTATATTGATTGCTACAAATCACGATTAATAGTTAGAAAAGATTTTTAGAATATAACGATAATCAAATCAATTTATACTATTATATTTGTTACACAATCTTTTCGTATAATAATGGTAATGATAATAAAAAATGATCTAAAAACAAAGCAATATAACATTATAAATGCTTTCGTTAATACATTTCGAGATTCTATTGGGAATCCAATGATATACTATATACTTGATGAGTATAAAGTACTTAATAAATCCATTATTTTCGATTATGTATTGTATGATTTAAAAAACTTTTTTGCACTTTGGTATAAAGAGTTCATAAATACATTTATCAATTTTAAAATGATAAAGTGCAAAAAAAAGCTTTGCATTTTTATATCTCTTAATTATTATATATTCATTCTATTCTTTATTGACGATATTTAAATGATCTATTACAAAAGATATAAATATCAAAAAGATTAAATAATTAATAAAATCAAGATTAAATATAAACTTAAAGATCTTAACGATATTTAATAGTTTCTAGGAATTCGAATTATTAAAGATCGATAATTTAAGAAATTGTAGCTAATATACAATATCTATATTGATAAGATCGTTTGCAAGTTTGGTTTTACAAAGGGAAAAGCAATTATATCATTTTCGATTATAATATTCAAAAAGAATAACAATATAGTTTCTTTCTCAAAAGTAAAGGAATATCAAGAAAAAGTTGGATCAATCCTATATTCGGTTATAACAATTAAAGTCGATTTAGCTTTTTCTTCTTTCAAACTAAGCGAATATAATATTAATCTTTTAAAAGATTATTAAATAATTATCAATCATTGTATTGTATACTTATATAGATCTCGATACTTTTCTATTTGCTATAGAGATAATCATATCTTTCAAATAATGATCTTTTTAGATATTTCCTTTGTAAATAATATAGTTATATAAAGATCTTTTTAAAGTTATATAATTATATTGTATAGTAGTGTTATTGTATAGAAAGCTATAAAACAAGATACAATTACTACTTCAATTACAAAAGCAGAACTTTTAAATATAAAAAAATCAATCAAAAAAGCAATAACAATATTAAAACTTTTAAAAAAGATTAGAGTATTAATGAAAAAGCCTATTAATATTTTTTGCGATAATACTTAAACGATCCGATTAATAATTAAGAAAAATAAAAGAATCTTTATTAAACTTAAGTATATGGATATTCAGAATATATAGCTTTATCAAAAATACGCTAATAAGCGATTTTTGATCACGTATTTATTAATTGCCAATATGCCGATAAATAAGCTTATTAAGAATTTCATTAAGCAAAAGTTTAAACATTTTGTTAAACTAATCAATATATAAGATGTTAAGGATCAAATTATAGAGATTATCAAATAATCGATAATCACGTAATATTTATACAAATTAATATTATAATACTCCCTCTATACCCCATTACCCCAATCTCCACTTTTCACCCCTACCCCAAAAAAAGCTTATCTCCAAGCAACCTTTCCATCACCATCATCATCCATTTTTTTTTCCTTCCTTTTTCTTTTCATTTTTGCTATTACAAAGTAATCCTCCAAAGTATACCTGCTTTCAAAAAAATCCGCTTTTAATATAGATATACCCCGTATCGATTTCGAAGCTACTCGAAAATCGATGTACTTCAAGATACTCCGAAAAGCAATCTAAAGATGTTTCATTTTCTATAACCATATAATTAGCGATCATAATATAAAACAAAAAAGAGGTATTATACTTTTCCATTGTTATTAGTCTTCGCAACCAAGAAATTATTTGCTATTACATACAAATATACCGGCAAAAGCCGATATATATACGTAAAACATTAATAATATTAAGCTTTTTAGAAATCTATGTTTTTATAATAAATCTTATCTTTTTACTCAACAATCAACAATTTTACACATTATACATACGAATAAGGATTCCTTGGCTTTTTAAACCAAATCTTTTTAGCGAAAGTATAGAAAGCCAAAATGAGAAAAATAACAAAAATAAAAGATATTATTTCAAATCTTTTATTACCCGATTTATTATTATATTCAACCTCTAAAAAATTAAAACCAAAATCCCCATTAGAATCCTATGAAATATAAATAACATATTGTTAAAATAATCATAATATTTATCTCTCAACAAAACAAAGAATCTTTATCCTCATTTTTATTCTAATCCTTATTTTTATCCTTATTGTTATTCTCGCTAAAAAAACCAATTCGAAAAAAACAAAAAGAGAAAAAATCGAAAGAATAAAAAAAGAAAAAACAAAAAAGCAAAAAGCGACAATAAAAGCAATAGGGAAAAAAAACGAGGATGCAAAAAAGATATCCCGAGGATAACCCAAAAGGATTAAAAGAAGAAAAAAAAGTAAAAAAAAAAAGAAAAGTAAAAACAAAAAAAAAAGAAAAAGGAAAAGCAATACAACAACGAAAGACAACCAATGCTTTTTAAACATAGAAAAAGTTCCCGGTCTAGGAGTTGTAAGTATGGCGAAGTATATTGATATTAATGTTGTTGATATTATTGTTGTTAATATTGTTATTATTGTTATTGTTGTTTTTGATGATTTAAATAATTAAAAAATCAAAGGATCAAAGCTATTATTATATAGCCGGGCAATGAAAATTATAACAAAACAACAATACGTTACAAAACAATTAAATATAACAAATATATAGTAAATACCCTTAACCATAGTTGTTACCGTTTATAGGATTGGCGATCTAGGTATTCATGGAATCATATAGAATTATTCATTTATACAATTACCTGCGGGGAAATTGCATATATATTATTAGATTAGTTTCCGTTTATTTATTTATATCAATAAAGGATTATACAAATAGTGTATAATTGTAGATTCATTTATTTTGTTTGTTTTGTAAGCAAATCATATGTACAATACATGATTTAAAGGGTATATCACATTGAAAGCGTAAGGTACATGAGAAGCATATATTTATTAAACATTATACTCTTATATATTACTTGGATCTTCCGGTAGTAGATATATAGGCATACTAAAGCATATATACATTAAAATGCCCAAGCCCATTAAAATATACGTATACAAAAGTGTATAAATATACTAACCGCTTTCGATCTACTGGCGCTAAAAATACCGGAATGTTAACCAAGCTTAGTATATCGATTAATTGAACCTATAACTATTGTTATACAATAACATCATAACTTGTAGTACTATAGATCCTTATGATTACAAAGTTATACAATGATTATATATGATCATATATGATCATATATGATCATACATATATAGTATATAAGGAACAAATGGATCCTGTATTTAAAGAGATAAACAATAATACAATCACTATTTTATACCTATACCTTTATCCCCTTCTAATATCACTTCATTATATATTCGTAGCTATCCTCCGTAATAGAAATCTATAATACAATAATACAAATTAATAAACTAGTATGAGACTGCAGAATGGCTTCGACCATTCGGATCTAACACTCTCACGTGACCTCGCCTCTCATAAGGAGTATTTATACTCCTCTTACTTTATATCTTAGATCACTATTTTATATTTTATTTATTGAGTTTTATTTCTTTTATTATTCTTTTTTTTGATTATATATTTGTTTATTATAATCTAGATCATTCATTTTGATTGTTTTTCCCTTCTTCGTTGTTTATAATTATTCTAGTTAATCTTAGCCTTTATTTTCTTTTTATTATATTGTTCTTTTCCAAAAAACCATTCTTTTTATTATTATTTCTACCCTTTATTTTCTTCCCTTTTACATTAGTAATCTACGCAAAAACAAAGATTTATTCAAAATTAATTATTTATAAAAGTAATATATAACCTTAAATTCCTTTCGATATATTGAAGTATTTTGTAGGAAATTCAAAGTATCGAAAAAGTTAATAAAGAAACTATGAATAATAATGATATAGAATTGTATTCTTCAATAAAGATAAAAAGGGAACAAAAACGACAGAATGGATTATATTTTAAAAAAAAAGAATCCAAATCGCAAGTAATTATATTCTTATTCGATATCAACTATTTAAATGTAATGATAATAGAGATAAGATTTGATAATGTTTATATTACAAATTGAATAACAATACGAAATGATTATAGAATTAATAATTATTATCAAAAACAATAGTTTTCTTTATTTGACGATTTGGTTTATAAGTTGTATATTAAATCTATTTTACAATTTATAGCCCGAAAAATTCATATTAATATACGCTATTTATATAGTTTTTAATACTAATATTGAAAAGCTTTTTAAATGGTTTTGCATTTTTAAATCTGAAAGTCAAATTAAAGAAAGAAAAGTATAATCTATCGAAACTTTAAATAACTATTGAATTGGTTTAATTGTATTCTAACTCGATTAAATATTTATAATTAAAACGCTAAGGATTAGTATATAAAATGAATTGATTTTGTAGAACAATAAACAATAATAAATTTTAGCGCAATTATAAAAATTTTATTTTAAGTTTAAATATAGCAAATATTAAATTTTTAGGAAGAATCTAAATATATTTTGATTATTTATTTAATTAATTTAGCATTGTTTTGATTAACTTATATAAGCTAAGTTATATCGATCAATATATTACATTTCAATATTAATAAATATATACAATAATACTTTGCAAATTCGTAAAGTATTATTATCGAAATAGATAGAGATTCTATTATTATCAAAATCCTTCATTTATTATTAAGGATTTGTTTTTCTTTTTGTTTATATTATTTTTGTTACTTTTTTATTGTTTTATTTATATTACTAAAGAATTTATATTTCAATTATATTATATTATATTTACACTTTATATAATTCAAATTGTTTAAATTATAATACTTGATCGATCAATTATATTTTTCGAATCTATTAATAATCTTAATGCATTTGTATTCAATACAATAATCTTTAAAAATCCTAAAATCGAAAAGATTAATGAGTTTATTAATAATAAACAATCTGATCTTTTTGATAAATCGAAGCTTTATAAAAGTAAACGCTATAATGTCAAAAGCAAACAATTTGTAAAAGCAAAGTTTAAAATTATTATTTTTTTTAAAATCAAATCCGATTTTAAAAAAGATTTTAAACAAAATAAGAATGCCTTTATATTCAATAAAAATAATATCAAAAAGATTATTAAAGCTTTTGTAAAATCCAACAAAAAAAGTTTATTATTCGCGAAAAAAGAAGGAATATTATAGTTCGATAATACTAATGCAACGAAATAATACAAAGCTATAAAGGATTTTAAGCGAAAGTATAGTATAATTGAGAAAAAGTTCTATTATCGAATTTTTAAATAAATAGAGTATAATTTTCGATTTAATATAAAGGTTATAAATAAATACAAATCATTTGATTGAAATTGAAAGAAAACCTTTAAGCTTGTTTTTTTTAATAGAGTATATTATACAAAACATTTTTCGATTAAAGTATAATTAAAACTATTTGCAAGCTTTAGCATTTAAATATAATGCAAAGGAAAAGTATAACCTTAAAAATATATTAACTTATAACCAAAACTATAATCATATTGCAATTCGGTTTATAGTAAAAAAAAAGATTACTATTGAAACCATTGCTTTTTTGTTTTTGGAAAACTTAAATATTCGATTAAAATTAAAGTTCGTTAATAAAACTAATAGTTTATTAAAAGAACGTTATATTTTGGTTTAAACTTCGATTTATACAATTTATATAAAGTATATAGATTTATTAAATTATAATATAAATTTTAAAGAGAAAGTTTAATTAAAGAAAATTAATGTTGAAATAGTTGATACTATTATAAAGATTATAGAAAAACTTAAGAAAAAGAAGTCTATATCTTTTAAAAACTATAATAATAAAATAAGTTTATTAATTAAAGCATTTGAGATGTTTATTGTTAAAAGTATTATATCTTCAATTAAATCTATCATTGTAAAAAAGTCTATAGCTTTTTTCAACTTTATTGAAATTCTCGATAATGATAAAGTAGTAAAAATTAATATAGTTTACAACAAATCTTGTTTTTATTGTCAAAATGTATGATTTAAAAACAAAAGTTATATTATAAAAAAAATTATCTAGTTTACAAAAAGTATTATATAAAAGAATAAATCATCTTCGATAGATTCGATATTATATATTACAAAAAGAATCAAAATTAAACAAAACTATTTCAAATCTTTTATAATAAAAATAATAATCTTTTAATACATTTTATAACGATTAATGTAAAAATGAATAGATAAAACAAAGAGAATAATTCAAATATAGAATTAATTAAATATATTAATATTATTAAAATCGTTAATAATAATATTCATTTCTTTAACAATATTAATTCGATTTTATTTTCTACTTTTCGTTTAAATGGTTTTATTCTGAAATATATTAATATTATTATTTAATTTAAGTTTCTTATATTGCAATTTGAATAATATATCAACAAAAATAAAGCAAAAAAAATCATTCCTATTTTAAAACGAAAATCTGAAAATATAATCTCAAAATTTGTTGCTTTTATTTTTGCAAAAGCTTAAGCGATTGGGTTTTCTTTATTCAATATTTTTAATTCTATAATAAATGATATATTTTCGAGTAATTAAAACTTTACAAAAATAGATCCATTAATTATTATTAAAAAAATTGTTTTTAGAAAGCCAAAAAGAAAACTTATTCTTTCGATTATAATCAATGGTTATGATACAATTAAATAAATTAAATATTTGATTTTAGAAATTGAAATTTCTATTTCTATCGATTTTTTGCTTAAAATAATATTTGAATTTTAAAAGAAATAGTTAACCAAGATTAATAATTTATTAAAACCCGAAATATTAATATTAAAACTTTTTGATATTATTAATAATATATTATTTGTTATTTTGAAATCTTATATTGCTATAGCTCGAAACCGAAAATTTATTAAAGTATAAATCAATGATTGTAATTCGTTTAAATATAACTTTTTGATACAAATAAATATAATTTCTATTGTTTTGTTAAACTATGAAAAAAAGTATACAATTAAATTGTATATATTTCGAAAACGAATTAAAATTATAAAAAGTTATTAATGATTAAAATTCTATTGAATAATTAAAGTCTAATCGAAATTATTCTTAATAATGGTTTTATTATCAATATAATAAATAATAAACTATATATAGCTTTAAATTTTTTAATGAGTTTAATAAATAGAAATATTGTTAATATTAATATAATCGAATCGAAACTTATAAGTATTTATAGGAATATTAAAGTTTTTCTAAATAGAATTACGAATATAATCAATATTTATATAATGAAAAATGCTCGAAATAAACTTTTATTAAATATACTATAGTTTATTGCTAGCGAAATCATATTTAATTATTAATACGATTTATAATATATTGCGATTACTAATAATGATAATAAATATTATATAAATATTTAATATAGCGAGTAAATATTGCAAATGATTTATAATAAACATTTCTTTAATATTAATAAGAAAAACTAGATTTCGGTATATTTAGCAAGCAATATATTGATAATTTTATATTAAATCCCTTTCGAAATGTAGAATTTTTGAAAAAACAAATAGTATTTGATAAATATTATAAATTATTAAATCTAGAATTTCGAGAATGGTTGAAAAAAGTGTTAATCTATTTGAAACTAATCGAAAACTATATTCTATTTTTAAATTTATAAGATTTATATATTAATAAACCAAAGTATATTGAATATTTGATTATTTTCGAAAACAATAATAAGTTTATTTATAAATATTATTAAGTTATTATATAATCTATATATTTAATAATTAAAGCATCGATAAAGAATTTCCAAAAAGATTTTTTATTTTCTATTAATACTTTATATAAGAACAAAACCAATAAAGTTTAATTATTTAATATTCTTATAAATATAAAAGAAAAAAGTCCCGAAGGATTAATAAATTAATTTGAACGTTATAAAAAAATGTTTCTTTATTAAGAACCTATTAGCAAATAAAAAAAGTATTTGATATTAAAATTTAACAATAAATTTGAAGGATATCGATTGATTTTTGAATATATAAAAGAAATTAAATATAAAAATATACTTATTAAATAAAAAAAAGATCTATTATTATTATATTTTTTGAATTGTAAAAATGCTTTAGTATTTAATTGGATTTATATTAACAAAATACAATTTGATATTATACTTTTCCAAAAGATTAATATAGTTTCGTATATAGTATAGCAAATAATAGATTTTCTAATTCCAAAAGTTTTAATGCAAATAATCTCTAAAATGCTTTAAAACCGCATTAATTAAGGAATATTCGAATATTACAAAAAGCTATACAAGAATCTATAGTTTTTGGTTAAAAAAAAACCTTTAGCATTTACAAAATTATTAATATTATTATCGAATTGAATAAAATTACAATCTAGAATGCCAATCTTTCATTTGATATAAATATTTTCGTTGAAAATTTTGCGGGATATATAATTATTTCTTTAATCAATTTCTTTTCTAATTATAATTAAGTTTCTTTAACAAAAAAGAATAGAAATATAATTGTATTTCAAACTTTGCTTAGTTTATTGTAATAAACAATTCTTTTACAAAAAACAATAAATTTAATGGTTTAATTTTACAAGATTGTTTTAAAAATCTTAAACAATCTTTTATCAATTAAAATATTACTTTTTCTAAATAATATTAAGATTAAAAGTTCATTAAATAATTATAATATAAAAAAAATCGAAAATAAAATTAAACATTTTATCTTTAAATATATTCAATTCATTAACAAAACGTTTAAATAATTAAAAAAAGCAAATTGTTTAATTGAAATTAAATCAAAATCGTATATAAATGAAATTCAAATTATTAATTATATTTGTAACATTGATAAGCGAATTCTTGTAAATACAAAAACCCAAAAGATTATTGATTGGCTTATATCATTTAATAAGTATAACATTCGAATGTTTTTTAAAATCTATATTTTCTTTCGGATTTAAATAAAAAACTTCGTTAAAAAAGCAAATCCTTTGTATCGATTATTGAAAAAAAGTATTGAATTTATTTGAATAAAACTAAAGCAATTTGTTATGAATTCTTTAAAGTATATTTTAATCTATATTTTTGCTTTTATACTTTTGCAGTATAATAATCCGAAAAAGGTTAATAAAATTGTTTACAATATTAATACTAGTTTTAAAAAATAAAACAATCATTTGAATTAAATATTCAATAGAAAAAGAACAATGGTTTGTTTTAAAAATGAAATATAAAATACTATTGAAAAGAATTATAATACAATTAAAAAAGAGTATTATAATATTCTAAAAACTTTGCGAAAGTTTAGATTTGATCTTTACGATATATATTTTATTCTCGAGATTAATATTAAAGTTTTAATTGTACAATTTAATTGTATTGCTATTGATTTATTTGAAGCTTTGATTATAAAATGAATCATTTAGATTCGATTATTCGACTTTGAAATTCGATATATTAAAAAAACATTTTATATTACTATTAATAAACTATTAAAACAATTTCGAAGTTTTTTTGATCTTTTTAAAGATAAAATGGATATTAATAATTGAATCATCGAAAAGCTTAATAATGTTATAATAATAAATAATTTGCGAAATTTTACGAATTCGCAAAATATTATATTGTATAATAAATACTCGGAAAATAATTGGAAAATCGTTTTTTATTTATCAATTTTATAAAAGCTAATAAATATAATAATATCAAACTTTGAAAAGTTTAAGAAAAAAACTTTGAGATTCAATATACAAAATAAATATTTATTCAAAAATAGATTAAAGAATATACTTTATCGATGAATCATCGATAATAAAAATAAACGTTTGAAATTAATCTTTTATTTGTATAATGTATATAATTATAAAAAAATGAAAAATATATTTAATAAAGTTCATTAATTATATTATTAAACAAATATATTTTAAAAAGTTAAAGCATTTATTAAAGCTTATTTTAATTATCAATTTCGCAAATTAAATCTTAAAAAAAAATTATTACATCCGATTTGAATTAGTATATATTAAACCAAATATAATTTAAATATTATTTATATATTTATTAATAACAATTATAAATACTTAATGATTTTATATAATAATCTTTTTAAATAAATCGAAGCAAAGCTTTTGCATATTATCAATTCGAAAAATATCGTATTATTTTTTTGAAATATTGTTTATCAATATAGTATATTTGGAAAAGTTATTATAGATAAAAAGTTTGAAAACAAAGATTATATAAAATATTTTATAGCAAAATATAAAATTAATAGGGTTCAAATCTTAATATATAATTCAAAAACAAATAAAACAATAGAATATAAATATTAATCATTGAAAAATAGTTTAATTAAAGCAACGAAAAAAAAAGAAAAATGGTTTTAACATCTTAACATTTTTTTAATAACTAATAAAGTTATTATTTATAAATCTATCAATTTTACTCTTTTTTATATAATTTATAATTAGCATTCTATTCTATCAATCAAAACTAAATATTGTATATAAAAAGTTCTAGATTGAGATATTATAAAAACAAGATTCGATTTGTTAATTGTTTGTATACACCAATTTAAAATAAAGAATAAAGATATTCGAAAAACTATATTATACAAAAAGTATTATTAATTCGATAGAAAAAAACATTTTAATAAAGATTATAATATAATAGAAAAAAATATTAAATAAAGTAATATAGTTTCATACAATAATTCATTAAACAAAATTAATATATTAAAAAAACAAAAATTTATATATCAATAATTTAAATTTTATCAAATAACAAAAACAAATATAAATAAAAACATTTATATTTTGGAAAAGTTAAATAGAATTTGTTTATATAGAACTTATACAAATAATAGATTTAAAAAGTTTATTTAATATAACAATATAACTATTTCAATTAAACTAAACAAAGTTAAAGATAATGATTTGGAAATTAAAGATTTTTTAAAAGTTTTAATTCTTTTATTTAAAAGATTTATTGGATAAACTTTAAAAAGTATAAATCAATTAGTAAATAATAATTCAATATCTAGAAAAAATCAATTATTTTATTAATCTAATATAACTATCAAAATTCCCTTTCGCAAATTAAGATTTGTATAAACAAAATCTTAAATTCCTTGAATTTGATACAAAGTCTTAGTTTTAAAGTCTAGTTTTATTAAGGATGTTAGCTTATATTATTATTCAATAAATTGATTAGATCTTTTATATTATTATTCCATAAATTAATCAAATCTTCGATATTATTATTTAATGAATTAACTAAATCCTTTAAAGTTGTTGTTTAAAGCTATTTGTAATCTATTATTTTATTTTAAATAAATGAGTTATTTGTTATTAAAAACAATATCATTCATTAATAAATAAAGTAATTATTTCGTTACAAAATAATTTCTATTTTTTTTGTTTATATTAGATTATTTGTTTTTTTTTATTAATTATTTATATTATATATTATTTTTGTTTATTTTGTTTTTTTGTTATATTAATATTTTTTTTTCTTTTTATTTTAATCTTTTCCTTTAATAATAACAACTTTTTCTATATATTATATTTCGATTTTTATATCTTTTTGTATCAACAACTTTACAATTGTTTAATTTCAATATTGATTTTTTTGCTTTTAAACAATTGTTTTTTCCTATTAATCTATTAATTCTTTAATCTTTTTTGTACTTATAAATCTTATTTTCTTTATAAGATTCTTTACACTTTTATATTAAATTTTCTATATCCTTTTGCTTTTTAATATTATAGTTTCTTATTTTTGTTATATTTTTTGTTTTTTGAAATAAATAAACCAAAATCTTTATTAATTAAGAAAGTTAAATATAATAAAGTTAATCAATGATTTATAATCCTTTTAATCGTTGTTAAAGCATAATATATAGAAAAATTCAATCATTTTTTGCAAATTCTAGAATGGTATAGAAATTGATTTGTTGAATTGTAATATAATATATACATTTTTTTTAATCATTTTGTATTAACTTTGCAATATAAGTTTGAAAAAGTTATAAATGATTTTGTAATCAATATAGTTCGGGATAAAGTATAGCTTATTATTAATATCTTTTAAAAAGAATATTTAAAAAACAATATCATTATTATCAAAAAAGTAAAGAATGTTTAATGTAAATATAAAGAATATTTAAACAATATTATAAACTATTAAGCAAGATTTCCTATTAGCAAACTTTTAACTTTATTGCTTATCTTTAAATAGGGTTTTTGGTTTATTGAAGATTTATATACCATTGTTAAAACTTTTGAATCTATAAATACTATCGATAACATCAATAATAAGCTAATACGCTGATTATTAAAAGTATAAAAACAAAAATATCGCATTAATTAATGGATTATATCTTTTAAATTTAAAAAAGTTATTCTAGTTGTATTAAAGAAAAAGGCTAAAATAAAATGAATTAACGAAAAAGCTAAAGATTTCAATTTTTTTTACAATAAATATAATTTATTGAATATTAATAATGAATAATACTAATTGAAGATGCTTTCTCGATCTATATCTATATTCGAGATTAAGAATATGAATTTGAATGTTTTTATTAAATTAATGAATTATAATATAATGATTTAAAAACATTTAAGCATTAATATTCCGATCAAAAAAATTGATTATAAAGCAAGTTTAATAAACGCTATAATAATTCATTATTAAACTTTTGTTAAGTTGAATAATTATATTATTGTATATTAAAAGATTGATAAGTATATTACTTTTAAAATATGTAAATATTCTTTTACAATCATTAATAATAATCTTGTATAGTTTTAAGCTTTATTAGAAAAATATATCGTTAAACAAATTGGATAATATTAAATAATTGAACTAGTTATTCACTATTCGCTAAATATATATTTATATTATATTCAACAATTAACAAATATCTTTAATTTAAAAATTATTCGTTACAAAATAAAAAAGCTTAATAATAGATTAACGAAAGTTTATACAAAGAAAAACGTAATTAATAAAATATATGTTTTTAAAGAATTTTATAATTGGTTTAAACTTTATACTATTACGAAAAAGGCTTGATATCAACAAATTCTTAGTTCATTAACTTTTCAAAAACCTTTTTCTGATATAATAAATCCTTTTGTACATTTAAATGTTTACAAAAAGCTATTGTTAACAAAATTTGTTTGAATTTTAACTTTAATATTAAATATTTTCAATAATTTAATTAAAAATAATATTCGATTTTTAATCAAAATATACCAATATTATTATCGCTAAAAAAAAGGGATTATAGTTTTTTATATATAGTTTATTTTTCTTTAATATAACAAATTATATATATTGATTTAACTTTTTAACAAAAAACGACTTTATAAAAACTTAATAAAGAGTATTGCTTATTAATAATTCCTTTTCCTATAATAAAGTATATTTCAATTGGAAATTCTAATTATTTATTTGTATATAATAATGCTTTAAACATTTTTGATTTGAAAAAGAAATATAGTTTGTATAATACAACTATATCCTTTGTTTTTTACAACAATCGTAAAATCGAGAATTGAATTTGTTTTTTTTTGTTTTAGTAAAGAAAATTAATACTTTTTAATCAATTGAATTAATTAAGGTTTTTTTTAAAGCTTTAGTATTTGATATTAAAAAATAATAATCATTATTATTTAAAACTAACTTTAAGGATTATAAAGCTATAAAAAAAAATACGGAGTTAAATTAAAAAGTTATTATAAATTCAATAGATATATTAACTTTAGAAACAATTATTAAGATTAATACAATTACTATAAGCATTAAGCTTTTATATACTTTTATAATTCTTTATATAGTTATAATGTATAACAAAAATGATTAATCTTTATCTTTTTTTGAAAATAATATATTATATTCAACAATATTCAAATCATATTATAACTTGATATCAATCTTCAATAAAAATGTATCGAAAAAAGAAAAATTTGTAATATTTAATTTTTTAATAAATGTTTATATATTTTTTGTATATTCTATTGAATAAATATTTATAAGAATTTTGTTTTAGAATGATACATTAATGAAAAAAAACGCTTTGGAATTGTTAAAGAAATTAAAGGAATAATTCAACTTATAATACAAAAAATTGAAGAAAAATACTTTAGTTTTTTTTGTATAAACTTTTAAAAAAGTAAAGAAATAAAAGAAAATATATAAAAAATATTTATTTTTTGGTTGTTTAGTAATAGTTTACATATTAAAACTAAATATCGATTTTTTTATAAATAAAAAATTCATTGCTTTTTTCTATTTTATCTTTAATAGCCAAAAGTTTAATTGTTTATATTCTTTAAACTTTAATATTTATAGTTTTCAAAACAAATCCTTTGAAGATAATAAAGATCCAGGATCTTCGAAAAAGAAATAATATATTGAGAAAAAGAAATCATTATAACAATTTGTTTACAAATTAAGATTGTTTTATATATTAAAGGAATTGTTTGCTATATAAAGCAAATGATTATAGATCTTTAAAATATTTAAAATCGAAATAATGAATTCGAGATGTAATGGATTTGTAAAAAAATATTTTGCGAAACTTGTAAAGTATAGTAATCAATATTAAAGAATATTGAATTAATAGATTTTATTGAAACATTTTGTTAATATAGCGAAATGAGTATATTGATTTACTTATTAATATACAAACTTGATTAAGTTTGTTTTTGTAGTTTTTTTTTGTTTTTTGTTTTTGATTAATCAAGATTAATTAATAAATAAAATAAAGAAGAATATAAAACTGTAGAATAATTTCGATTATTTGGATTTAATATTTTTACATAACTTTATCTTTTATAAAGAGTATTTATATTCTTTTTACTTTGTATTTTAAATCATTATATTATATTTTGTTTATTAAGTTTTATTTCCTTTATTACTTTTTTTTTGATTATATATTTATTTATTATAATCTAGATCACCTATTCTAATTATCCTTCCCTTCTTCATCGTCTATAATCATCCTAGTTAATCTTAGTCTTTATTCTTCTTTTGTTGTATTATTCTCTCTCAAAAAGCTATTCTTTTTATTATTGTTTCCACCTCTCACCTTCTTCCCTTTTACACTAGATTATCTTCTTTTAAATTTAAAAGATATCTTTCTTAATATAGATAACAATTATTTAGTTATATTTAGTGAATTTGTAAACGTTTTAAACGTTTACGTTTTTTATTAAAGAGCTATTTTTAATATCTCAATTTCAATTATTATATAAAGGGTATTTATAGAAAGCTTTAAAGAGCGATAAGCTTCTAAAAGATTTGTATAGAAAAATAAATTGAACGTAATTTATTATAAATAAGAATTCCGATTAATCGTTTTAGTAGTAATTAACGAATGAGTATAAAGATTGTTGCAAATACTAATTATAAATTTTCGTTTAATTATTTGTTTAAAAGTAATAAATTATAAAGAGTTTAATATCAATATTTATCAATCGATTGAATTTTTACTAGAACTTTAAAATGAATTAAAAGCTTTTATTTAATACAATTGATCTAAAGGCTTTATAATATCGATAAATATAATATAAATAAAGCTTAGCTTATTTATACGAATTAATTTCTTTGTAACAAAGAATAGAAATAGTTTGCTTTGTTAATTGATTAATAATTACAAAAATATTGTTATAACTATACTTATTCTTATTGAAATTGCAATAGTTTATAATAACGTTTTGTTATATTTGTTTAAAAATGGAAAACAAGTATAGTAAATTGGAAATATAATCTTATAATATAAAATTACGTTTATAAATGTAATAATTGTATATATATTAAACAATTATTGTAAATATGCCGGATTAATAATATTGTTTTAATAATAAAAAGTAGGTTTTTTTAATTTTAAAATGTAATATAGAAATTGAATCATAAGCTTTTCGAATAAAAAGTATACAAAAATTCTTTAAATCGAGCATTATTAAACGATTATTATACAATAGTAAATCGTTTTGAAAAGCGAGATATTTATAGCTTTTAAATACTTCGATTTTTAAAGTTTGTAGATTATCAAAAGAGCGATTGATATTAAGAATACAATTAACGATATTGAAATGAAAAGTAACAAAAACCAAATCTATAGTAAACAATACATTATTATTGGTTTTCTTTTTTAAATTGTTTTGTATGATTTTTGTATCGATTTGATTGTTCTTTATAAACTATTAAAAGCGATTCTTTTTCTTCGTTTAATTTTGTACATTTAGTTTATCAATGCAATATATAAAAGCATTAGCAAAAGAATTGTTTTTGTTGAGATAGTATATAATAACGAAGTTATAATTAATTAATAATTCGGTTTATTAAGCTTATTGAATATTCAAAGCTTTAATAATTATAAAGTATTTTAAAGCTTTATAATCTATATAAACTTAAACTTAATAAAGAAAACCAATTAGTTTTGATTTCCAATGGTCGAAAAAATGTATTATTAATAATACTTTTTTATTATAAACTTTATAATTCAATTCAACGAGAATTATAATCTTGAAGAAGTATACTATAAGTAGCTAATCGTTATTATGTTTTTAAAAAAGCATGCTAGCGATTATTTTATCCGAAGCATTAGTTTTAAACATACAAAAAAGGTTATGATCGTAGTATCGAAGTAAAGAAATGGAAATGAACTTTTGTTTCAAAACATTAAACGTATTGCGATATAAATCATCGAAATGAAATAAAGTATTGGCTTTAATAAGCTTTATTAAAGGCTTGGCTATAATATTATAGTTTTTAATAAAACAACAATAGAAATTGCAAAAATCAAAGAACAATTGGATTCTTTTAACGATAATAGGGTATATCCAATTTTTAATTACTTTTATCTTTTCTAGATCAATTTTAACATCTTCAATAAAGATAATAAATCCAAAATACTTGGTACGTTTAACATTGAATTTATATTTCTTAAAGTTGGTTTAAAGATTAACAATTTTGAATCAAGCTAAAACTAGTTTAATTTAAACCTAATGATTTTTTTCGTTTTTAAAGTAAATCAAAATATCTTTAAAGTAAATAATACAAAACATATTTCAATAATCGAAAAGTATATCGTTTATATATCTTTAATAAATTGTTAAATCATTTATAAAACCAAATAATATAACTTTGCATTTATAAAAACTATAACGTATATAGAATGTAGTATATTCTTTAAAAACAGAATCCATTTTGATCTAGTGAAAGATTTAACGAATATTAAACTTTGTATAGATTTTCGTATTAGCAAAATATATAAACGTTTTGTTGATCAAAAGAAAAGAATATCAATTCTTACAAGTAAAAAAGTTTAGTAAACGGAAATCGATATAAAATCGAAATGTACTATTGGTTTTTCGAACGAACAAAACGAATATTGTATAAAAAGCTTAGTTAAGCTTTCTAAATCCTTTAATTAAATTATCAATTAGATATTCTTGAATAACTTTTAATTGTTTCAACGATATCTTATAAAATGAATTGTATTTTAAAGCTTTTTCTCTTTCACTTTCTAATATAATTTTATGATCGTATAAACAATAAAATGATAGTATATTCAAATCGGCTTTGGAAAAGGCTTTTTGAAAAGCTTTATATACTAAAGGAATTGAAGATTCTTTATTAGAAATAACAAAAGCGTTGTTTAAACATAATTAAGATTCAATATATTAGTAAACGTTTATAACGATTAAAAACCGGTTTTTCTAATTTTTCTTTTATCGATATTTTTATACAATTGCTTCGATATTATTGAGAGTGATAGCGAAAAGCTTATCGTATTTATATCTTTTATACAAAAGTTCGAATTGTACAGATATAAAACGTAAATATCGATAATATTGGATAAAAAATACAGCAGCGATTTATAAAGTATCTATAGTTTTGCAATGTAAAATTTTTTAAACAATTATTAAAGAGTTTTTTTAAATGTTTGTTAAAAAGAAAAAACAAAAAAAGAATCGAGTTTCTTTACAAATATAAAATCGAAGGGTTGTATTATAAATACGATAATAGATTTAAATTGAATATCTTATCGATACTAATAAATGTTAAACTAATTGTTTTTTCGATCAACGTTTTGTTATATAAATTAATCAATTTTTTTTTATTTCAAATTACTTTTCGATAATAATAGATTCTAATTCAAAAAGTATATAAATGATTGTTTTAAAAGCCATTCAAAGCATTGATTAAAACAATCGAGCTTTGCTCGCGATTTTGAAAGTTATAATTTATTTAATATAATATTGTAAAAATTTAGGTTTATAATAAAGAATAGAACGAATAATTGTTTTCGATTATCGATTAAGAAATTAAAGAAAATATAATGAGTAATAATGCGATTTTGCGCGTTATTATAACTTTTAACGCTAATAAAAGTTTTAAATGAATAATAATATAGTTTAAATAATAGAAATAAAAAAGTAAAAAGTATAATATTAATAAAAACGTATTTATTCGCTTCAAAGTTAATAAAAGTATTCGATTTAAAAAAGTATTCGTTTTTGAAAAGAATACAAAATAAAGTTATAATTTAATCTTTTATTAATTTAATCAAATCAAGGAATCGCATATCTTTGATAGCATTTAGAAAGGAATCTTTATTTAAACGTTTGTTTTTAAATAGATGTTTTTTGTTTAATATATTGATTTAATATTTTTAATGTATATTTGAGGATCGAAATAATCTTTAACGTTTTGGAAATCTTCAATGGATTTGTTATCAATAGCGATAACGGAATTAATAGAATCATTTGCTTTTATTTTATTAAAGCTTGTTCAAAACATTTAAAAGCAAACTTTGAGAATAAGAAAAAAAACGATATTTCGAATGAAAATTCCAAGAATAAGATTTTTGAAAGTTTCAATATACTTTGTTAAAATATTATATAATAGGTAAAACGATTTGGGTTAAATATATTGAATTGTATTAATACTAGAATAATTAATGTTTCTATTCGTTTAAAAAGAATAAATCGATATTGTAATGAATAGCTTTTTAACAAAAGCAAACTTTCGAAAAATATGATATCTATTTCTTTTTTATATAAAGATTTTATTTTTATTGATTTTGGTTAGCTTATTGGTTAGTTTTTTTATAGTAAAACAATTATTTTTGGAGAGAACTACAATTTAAACTAAATAATCAAAAATCTTGTTTTTGAGATCTATAAATAATTAAACATTATTAGTAATCTTGGTTTTAGTTATTAAAAGTTTAAAGATTTTATATTATTCCAAAAAGTAATTATATCGAGTAAATAAATTGTTAAGTATTTTTTAATAGTTGTATTAAATTCAAGTATATTCAATTTTTGCAAAATTGCTATATATTATAATTAGTTGACATATTAGTTTTGCATTAATAAAACAAAGGATTTGTATATATAATGTATAAAAATGCTTTTAAACTTTTAATTTGGTTTGATTTATAATGTAGATATATTAAACTATTTATAAATCGAAAGTATTGATATACAAATCAAAGTGTTTAAAAATAAATATGCTTTGTAAACTTGTTTAAAGTTTTATATTATTATTTAATTTGTTAATAAGATTAATTACTTTAGAATAATACAAACGAAAAGAGTAAAGAAAATGTAAAAGGTTTAAGAAATTGTATTTTTAAACAAAAGAACGAGAATAGGTTTTGCGATTTTATTTGGGAAATCGATTACTTTTATTTCAATAACTATTACTAGATTTGAAAAAAGAAAAACTAAAGATAAAAAAGTTAGAATTATCGAGTTGTAATCTTTTCAAAGTTTTTTTACGATTTTTGCGAAACTAATAATACTTTTCTGTATTGAAATATCGATCAATTTTAAAAGAAAAATAGTTTTAAGGAAAAAGTAAAAAAAAAGGAATAATAAAAACAATATTATATATAACTTCAAAGTGTAATTATTTGATTTCTATTATTTAAACGAAAAAGATCTTTTGTATTGATTAATACTTATTATCGCAATTCTAAAAGTTGAGAATATACAAAATAGAATTGCGAAAAATAATTTTTAAAATAAAAGTTAATTGTAAAGAAAATACTGCTTTTTGTTTCGTTTTTTTACTTTTTCTTCAATTTTGGCTTCGAATAGTTACATTAAACGCAAAACTAAAAATGAATTAAAGAGTTAACAATATAAATACAAAGTTTATTAACGCGAAAGTTAAATCAAAAAATATAACGATGTTAATATAAAATTTATTAAAAAGAAAACGAAATATATCAAAAAGAAAAGAAAAACAAAAGGATTTCCAAAAATAATAAAAGATATATTATTGTTAAACTAAATCTAATATTAATCTTTTTCCTATAAATAAACAATTTTATTTGTTTAAAAGCATTTTTAAAAAGATATTATCGAAAAAAGTATTCTTTTAAACAATTATTAAATAATTAGAATAATTTAATATTTAAATAATAAATAATATAATGTTTATATTGTAAAAAAGCTATTTAAAACGAAATTAAAAAAGTTTTTAGAATTTACTACTATTAATTATATTACAAAAGATATTGATATATATATATATATATAATTTATATAAACAGGATACATATACGGCATATGCTCGCTAATCGAGCACATAAGCCGTAGCAGTATACACGTACGCCGGAACGTTTGCTATGCTAGCCGGGCAGCGGAAGCGTGACAAGGTGGAGACACCTAGCTAGGTATAGCGCCATATGTGATTACAACAATGTTATATGAATGATGAATTTCATCTAAATCGATGGATATATTTCAAGTTATTAAAGCATAAGTGAACGAAACGAGAATAGGTTAGACTTCTACGTCATTAGACAATTAGATTTTTGTAATTAGATTTATACAAGATATCTATTAGGGTTGATATGTTACAGTAAACAGTTCAACTACTTGGCTCCAATCAATAAGCTCAAGGGATATTCAAGGGAAATACATAGCTCCAACTCTATTGAGCTTAAGCATAAGAAATTTATATTGTTTTAATCTATTTGATGAGAATGTTGAGGTGATTGTCTATCTTCCTGGCAGCTTCCTATTCTTGAATCTACGTGCTGAAGGCAAAGATAGCCTATAGTTAACTAATCCCAGAACTTCAAAGCTACTACCTACCTGCGGCTCTTTCGGATTTATCAAACGAGGGGAGCGAGATATAAAGTCATCGTTGTGCTCCATGTTTTGATGAGATTCATCTTATAAGCAGTTCTACTTTGTTTATCCTCCGTCACAATGAAGTTCCTCTCTGCTGGTGTTTTCTCAACCATTCTCACCCTTCAATCATATATTGGTACCACTGAAGCTTCGCACCCCATATACCATCGTGATGTGGTAGATGAACTTTCAGCAGCAAGCCTCGCAAAGCTTGCAGCATATCAGGCCCGCAACGATCCAAACAACACTTGCACGGTTAAGAACGCCGTAAAGCGCCGCGAGTGGTAAGTCCAGCTCAATGTTCGAAGAGTTTGAAGGTCTAATATTTTGCAGGAGCGACCTCTCACGGTCTCAAAGAATTGCGTATACGAATGCGGTTCTCTGTTTGCAGTCGAAGTCACCTATTACACCTCCTGAGATAGTTCCCGGTGCTCGAAGTCGCTTCGATGATTTCGTTGCCCCGCATATAAATCAGACTCTGACCATTCATGGAACGGTAGGTGAAAGCTATGCAATTTATGTTATGATCTGACCTAATGGTGTAGGCAAACTTCCTGTCCTGGCACAGGTACTACCTTCATACGTATGAGAAAGCACTTCGTGACGAATGCGGATACAAAGGATACCACCCGGTGAGTTTTGAAGTTACCCACTCTCCATTACCTGCAATTTCCATGCAAACTTGGAACCTTTTTGTGTTGATACTTTCAACTTCCTGATGACCTCATCACTGACCAACTTCAGTATTGGAATTGGGGAAGATATGCTGATGATCCAATACACTCCGCGCTGTTTGACGGAAGCCCAACAAGCATGGGTGGCAACGGCTTGTACTACAATTATTCTGGTGTTGACATACCCGGCTCGCCATCACTTGGTGTTATTCCACCTGCCGAAGGTGGCGGATGTGTAGTCACGGGACCCTTCAAGAAGTATGAAACATCCTCTTGTTCTTATACAGCTGCTAAATCGCCGTGTAGTATGACAGTTAATCTTGGTCCATTCGGCCCAACAATCTCAGGCACGCCACCAAACCCAATAGCCAACGGGTTAGGGCACAATCCACGATGTTTACGCCGCGATGTGAATCCTTATGCAGCTGCTCGCACGGCAGCAAACTTTACCTATGATCTTATCACAAATCCTGTCAATGATAATATATTTGCGTTCCAGGCCAACATGCAAGCCACGAAGCGCAATGGGGAATGGGGCGTACATCCAGCCGGACATTTCACCTTTGGCGGTGATCCTGGCAGTGTAAGTGACATCGTTCTCTTCCGCAGCATATTCCCCTTGCAGGTCAACAGTACTAACCAATGCATGCAGGATATTTACTCATCCCCTGGTGACCCAGTTTTCTTTCTCCATCACGCTATGATTGATCGGGTTTGGTGGTTATGGCAAATTCAGGATTTGGCCAACAGACAGAATGCCATCGCAGGAACCCTTACTTGGAACAACAATCCTCCGAGCAGAAATGGCACACTGGAAGATCTAATAGACCTTGGATACAATGCAGGACCCGTAGCGATCAAAGATTTGATGAGCACTCTTGGGGGATTGAATGGAGAGTTGTGCTACATCTATACTTGATTGAATACCTTCTATTGGGTTGGGGTTTCATCGAGTATATAATGCACCAGGCACTCGCGGTAGACAGTATCGATCAACTAATCAAGCTGAGTATTCTACTCGTACAGAGTTGTTGTTCTCTTGTTCGCTTGTTCCCCCTCGCTTGTCGTACAAAGTAAACGCACCTTGCCTTGTACTGACTCCGGTAGTCAAACCTTATTAGCCTTGATGTTGTGGCCTTGTTGCCTTAACCTCGGCTTGGCATATTACGTAAGTTTGATGTAGCGTAATGATCAGGTCTTATCATCTATCATCTATCATCTATCACCTATCATCTACTCGAGTATCATCTACAAGTATCATCTACGAGTATCATCTGAGAGTACATCTACGAGTATCATCTACGAGTATCATCCCTAATCCAGTCTTCAATCCAACAATCCAACAACCCAATAGTTGATCCATCATGGCAACCAATGCAACCTCATCCGTCTCATCTATTCGTAAGTTTGTCTCCTTTGCAGGCGGCCTTCTATCTCAGATACCAATAATCAACAACCCATTACCATCTTTATCTTCATCGGCCGGTACAACTCCTAGACCTTACACTCCTTTTGGAAATGCGCCTTCTTGCCCATCGAACTCCCCTCTCTCCTGCCACAACAGTACAACAGCTCCAGATTCTTGCTGCTTTATCTATCCCGGGGGCCAGCTTCTTCAGACTCAGTTTTGGGATTACAGTCCTGCAATAGGTCCTGTTGATAGCTGGACCCTTCATGGTCTTTGGTTCGTTCATCTGTTGTCAGCAGTCATATCGTCCAATACTTATCAAACATTACAGGCCGGATCTCTGCGATGGCTCCTATCCAACCTACTGTCACGAAACCCCCAGATACTATAACATAACCTCCGTTCTCACCGCCGCATCGCAAACAGATCTCCTCGCAGACATGAACAAATATTGGCTCCCCAACCGAGGTTCCGCGGAGACCTTTTGGGAACATGAGATGAATAAACACGGAACATGCGTAAACACACTCGCGCCATCTTGTTACGGAGATGGATATGAAGCCGGCGATGAAGTTGTCGATTTCTTCGCAAGGGCGGTGGGATTATTCAAACAGCTGGATACATATAAAGCTCTGGAGAAGGCGGGAATTGTGCCGAGTTATACGGCTACTTATACGGAAAGTCAGATTCAGGCGGCATTGACTGCGGTCACAGGGAGCGAGGTTGTGCTGGGCTGTCGATATGGCAGGTTAAACCAGGCGTGGTATAGTTTCAATGTCAAAGGGAGTCTGCAGTTAGGAGAGTTTGTGGCCACCGCCCCGGCTGGGAAATCTGGACGTAGTACCTGTCCCAGGAGAGGGATTAAGTATTTGCCCAAGAAAGGTTATTGAATTTGGATATGATTGCTTGGTGCTGGAAGAGCAACTCTGCTGTATATTTTGATGAGGTACGCACATATGATTGGATGGGGCATGGGTTTTGGAGTTTTCATATGGGTTTTCTGATTATTCAAGGGGGACGCATAGCATTGCAGGTTTGCCGCTTGGGTATTTAGATCTAGAATAGAAAGATATCCTATGGAAGTATCATCGGATTCGCTCTTGTGAGCTATCATTCGCTGAATTGTGCATGGCACTTACCTCCCGATGTCCGGTTATGAGCCGGCTACGGATGCATGGGGTATACAAGTGTGTAACCCTCCACGGCGAAACCTGGTACTCGGGTCAAAGATCGCTTCACGCCGGTAGCTTTGAAACTGTCTATTTATTAGGATGGGAGCAAACGGGAGTGTATCTACGGATGTTTGTGACTACTGGTCCTTTTAATTGAGAGAGGCGATAGCCAGGACTGTCATGGTTGTACCTGCAGCATAGAAACGGGACAATACCCACCCGCCCAGAGTACTAGTAACATCATCCGTTTAATCCCCCCTTTTCATGCCCGGCTACCTCTCCATCTTGCACCTCCAGCCCGAGCATATTCATCGCGGCATTGAACTGTTTAGAAAATGAATGGGAGCCGATGAATGGTACCCGTTCAAGTAGGTCAATCAATTCATGGGCTGTTGCGTTGTTACTCGTACCAGATGCAAGGGGGTTCAGAGTCATCCAATCGCAGTGTATGTAAGGTGTTATCTCGCTCGTGTACCCAGCCTTGAAGGGAAGTTCATCCCGAATATTTTTTCATTACCCCAGCCCAGTGGAAAGAAGATTGAGTAGCTGCTGTCAAATTCTCATCTACTTGATTCTCGTATTTATCACCCCATCATGGTGATCTCTTCTGAATGACACTTCTCGGTGTTCATAAATATCAGATTCAGAAATTCTCAGATACAAGGGATCCAATAATAGTTCTAATGATCGCTATCTCTTTCTATATGGCATATGGGATAATATGGCGTCTTTACTTCCGTCCAATTGCCAAATTCCCTGGGCCAAAGTGGGCTGCTGTCTCCATGTTATATGGAATATACTCGTATCATGAAATTCACTTGGGAGGACAATACACCTTCAAGATCAGAAAGATGCACGAGGAATATGGTTAAAAGTTTTTCCCTTGGTCTCATACACGATCTTGACTGTTCTCAATAGGATCAATAATCCGCATCAATCCCTGGGAACTCCATATCCACGATCCAGGCTGCTACGATGAGTTATACGTGGCCGATGGAAAGAGACGCGATAATTATCTTTGACTACACCAAACAATCTGGTCACTCCGAATTCAGTGTCGATACTACTCGAGTATTTCTCATGGTCATCACTGTCTCCATTGAGGAGCAATGAACCGCTATTTCTCCAAAGCCAGCGTAGCTCGCCTCGAATCCATTGTACAAAAACATGTAGACTCACTTGTTTCCAAGCTCCGTTCATGTAGAGATACCGAGAAACTATCAATCTCTCGTTCGCCTTTCTCCAATATACTAGTGATGTTATATCTGAATATGCGTTGGGCAAATCGTATAAGCATGCCGAGAATCCTGAGTATTCTCAAATCGATTTTCAGGTTGAGATGAAGAATGTTAGCAAAACATCACATGTTACCAAGGTTTTCCCTTGAATGTTGCCTTTGATGCAAAGTATGCCTGTCGGTGTGGGCGATCAAGTTTCTTGATCCGAAATTCGTTGGTGTTGTGGGATCTAAAATGTTGAGTGTGCTGTTTATTCACTACCCAATGTTACTATAGGATTCCTAGGGAGTACACGGAGAAACAGGTGCCATTATCAATGGAAAAACCACCGGTCATGAACGCTCCTCCCATTTGACCATCTTCCACGAAATTCTCCCCTCCTAAACGAGAAATCCGTAGAGCGTCTCTGGCAAGAAGGACAAGCAGTCATAGGAGCCGGAACAGAAACTACAGCCTGGATACTATCCGTTATTACCTATCATGCTATTGCCAGCCTCAATATTTTAGCGAAGCCCCTTGCTGCGATGAAGGGGAAAAGTGGATCGAAGGAATTGGAATAATTGCCGTATTTGATGGCTGTGATTCAAAAGGATTTGAGGTTAACTTTTGGTTTCGTGGCGCATTTGCAGAGAATCTCATCTCATCAGGTGTAGAAGTCTATATGAGTGGAAGATTTCTCTTGGGGTAGGTTCTTCATCCAATTATTTTGTGTCACCTCTAACAATTTTCCTCTCCCCTTCTACACCCCTGAAACTCCCAGAGCCCAGTATCAATGGCCTTTCTCCTCCAACACCTCGATTCACGCATATTCCCCTCCCCAATTCCAACTCGCTTCATCGAAAACCCATTTCTATTAAAGTACATTGTAAGTTTTAGCAAGGAATCGCGTCAATGCCTGGGGATCAATTTATCATGGGTGGAACTGGAACTGTATTTGTGTGTTAGGGATTATTGGGGGGGGGTTGAGGTTAGTTTTGCATGATATGTATCTAGGCGATGTGAAGTATGCAAAATGAATATTTTGCGCCGGTCAGCAATGGGATGAAGGCTTTCGTTGAGCAGGGCATACGCGGATAATAGATGGAGAGCCAGGAGATGTGGAAAGGGGTTATGAGATGAGACGAAAGAGATGGGAAGTGGAACTTGGATAAGGATATTCGAAAAAAGGAAGTAGCTCCCTTTTTGTTCCCCTTTGCAGCACCCTATAAACATTGCGAGATCTGGGGAACGAAAAAACAGGTTCGAGAAACGTACTTTGCGAAGCTTTTCTACTTTCCGTTTTCACCGTCTTTACTCGATTTTTCCATTCATCATAAACCACATTTCCCCCCTTCTCCTCTTCTTCATTCCAATAGTATCACAAGTAAATGAATGTGGTTGGAAAAGAACTTGCATGGAGTTCGACATCTCGAATATCTCCCCTTCGAGATGAGAATGATGGTATGCATATAGCTTCGACTGAAGCCAAAGCCCAACCGAATCTTGAAAAACAAAAAAGGAGCACAATACATCTAGTCTTGGTACGTTGATCTCTTCAACTCAACGTAAATGTTCATCATTGTAGAGTAGAGGCCGCAACTACAAAAAGTAGAAAACTAAAGACAAGGAGTTTCACATCACTTCCTCCCCCCCACCTCCCACTTCCACTTCCACTTCCACTCCGTTCACCCTCCCCCAATCCACAAACGCCTATACTTCCTCCACCTAAATCGACCACCGCTTCTAGATCTGAAGCACCCAAAGCACCAAAAACACGATCTCCCGCTCTCTTTCCCCGACGTCCCACCCACCTCCCTTCCGCACCAACCTCATGATCTAATTTATCCCCAACTCCACCAGCACCGCTTCAATCTCCGAATCGACAAAGAAAGAAGCGGCCAGGACATGTATGCACGAACTCCTGATCAGGGGGGGGGCCAGCGAGTAGCTTCTCGACTGTTCCGGGTAGATGACCATTTCGGAAGTGAGCCATGCTTTCGGGCGGGGTATGGTCGAATACCCGACGGTGGTGTATCGAGCAGTTCGCTGCAGACGAGTAGGGCCCCCTTGTTTATATACTCGAGTATAAAGTGAAGCTATTCTGCAATGAATTTACTCTGTATAAAGATTGGAATTGGATTTAGACATATCAACCTCTATACCTCATCGCTACCAACCTCATCATTGTAATGCAGTGCATTCATTCATGTTGCCAATTTTCCCGTGTGAATTGTAAATTGTAAATTGTAAATTGTAAATTGCAATGCTTTGAAACACAATACCTTTATCTCATACCAATCTCATCTCGACTCACAATGAGTATCGATATTGGAACTGGAATCGGAATTGGATTTATAAGTCGAGATGCTCATATAATACAAGTATAGCACTTGGGGAAAATACGCTCTTCCCAGTTGATTCCTTGACTATACATGCATATTCTAGAAGTATTCTTTCTCCTTTTTCCCTTTCATTTGGCTATATGCAGGATCCAAGACCCGTTTGTATCGAGGGAGGTAGTATTACCCCGCATGTACAGGGAGAGAAAGAGAGGGTGTACAGATACGACAATGGTACGCCCAAATATGTCTGATCTCACACGAGAATGCTCGAGTACATCACCAATGGATTGCCGCGCAACTCGGTGGGAGAGGGTATGGTTTTGGATACGAGTAGATGAGTATATGTATGGTGTAGAACTGCTAGAGGTGAGTTGGAAGGGGATACCCACCTAGCATTTCAACTAATGTAATCATATACAATCCATTGATCACCCATCCCGTGCACATTTCATCTCAACCATCTCAACCATCATCCAGCTTCATTCCATTCCAGTCTCCTTAGCACGTTTACTCCCCTCCACCCCCTCCACCCATTCCCCTCCAATAACACCATGCGCAAAATATACCCTATGCATCAAGATACAACTCTCCAGTCCACGTTATCGAACAGTTGAACCGAACCTATCCGAGAGCGCAAATACTGTGCCTCCACATCACCCAATACCCCATACCATGCCAATGATCATCTAATTCCTCGTCCATCCATCATATCCCGACGATGTAGAAAAGTGATAATCCGTAAACGCCAAAACCATGCAAATGTGAAGAATACACAAATAAATACACCATGAGTCCCCACTCTCTCAGATTGTATGTTCGCCTCAAGTTTGAGTATACTTCTTGCTTTCTTCCGAATCCCCGATTCGAGATCATGAAATCTTCAGATGCTAGATCGCAAGGAGGATTTCAATCCCTTTGATTCTCTCCCTCGGCTTCCATCAAATCATCCAGCATCATCCTTTCACTCATGCTCTTGGGTGTTCCAGAATAACTTCCCACTCCTCCACTTGCCCTGAAACTTACAACATCACTGGCGTCAAGCCCACTGCGACCATTAACACTTCCAACAAATGAATTCATGGCTCCCAATGAGGCGGCAGAAGCATGCACGACATCATTGACCACCGGCATGCTGAATGAGCGACCTTTGTAAGAGCCAACAATTCCATGTGCAGGGGCTGGAGCTGTTGCTGCTTTCTTATTATTGAAACTGTTAGGAATTGGGCGAGCAGGAGATTTGGAAAGTTCAAGGTTATCAAGGCTCTCTTCAATACTAGGCGACGTGGTAGCTTCCACATCCGAATCATCTTCGTCGTGAGGACGACTTCCGCGATCTGGATTCTCGTCGAATGAAAATAAATCTTCTTGTTCATCATCCTGAAAGGTCATATTGTTCAATCTCTCATCGCTCTTCCCTGTAGGTTCCGGCGCCTCCAAGCTAAGTGGTTTGCTCGACTTCATCTTCAAGGGGGACATTGGCAGTTCTTGATTCTCATTCTTCCTCGGAGATAGAATGCTTGCAGGTTGTTTATTCCGACCTCTCATTTGGCGCAAAGGTGGCATATCTAACATATCATCCTCCGATAGAGCATCTGTATCATCCTCCATCAAAGCTTCTGTATGCGTTGCCTGAGCTTGTGGTTCGACTCGAGGTATTTTGGTTGGCATGGGGGTTGCTGGGATATTTTCATCTCGAGATCTGGTGGCTACCGGCTTCGACTCGAAGTAATTAGTCGTAGGATCATCGCTTGTCAGAGTATCAACTGAAGCCGATCCATCTGGCGGGGCAACCACGGTCGTCCATTGTGTTCCATCATCCTCTGGAGGGCCCCTCGATAAAGCTCTTAATGCTTGTGAAGAGGATATTCTTTTGGGTGGCGGCGCATCAATATCCTCCACCATTTCAGAACCAGCCTCATCATCTGAGTCATCCGCAAAGGAAGGAGGAAGTATTGGCTCCAACTCCTTGGGTGACGATGTTGGTAAAACTTCTTCTCCTTCCACATCAAAACGAACCCTTCGAGGACTTGTATTCTTAGAATTGCTAGATGTTCTTCGCAAAGCGCTTCGGCGACGAGGTCCATCACTACTACTAGTGGATGTGATTGATAATTCATCGGCACTCTTTCGTTTGGGCATTGCAGGACTTCGTTGATCCGGAGAAGGGATCAAAGATCTGGCATCCGTACTTGCATCCGCATGCGATGGCGTGTCCATCTGTGTATCTTTCGAAGTATTATCCACCTCAATGTTTGAATCCGACCTTCTTTCGTATCGACTGTTGGAATCTAACAATGGCAGATAACTTGGTGTAAAGACCCCAGCAAATTCCTTCTCTCGCGCATGTGGACTTCTTGGACGATCAATTTCTTCTTCTTCTCTCGTATTATTGGAAAGTTTTGGAGCCGAGGTACTGATATTGGGATGAGTCTTCGTTACAGGACTTGATTGTGATTCCATGATCGGAAAACCGTTTGTTATTTGATTGGAATTCGGAATTGCATTTGAATTTGGATGTGAAGTGTTGGTGGAGGTGGAGGAGGAGGTGGCGGCGGTGTTGCTGCTGCTGCTGCTGCTGCTGTTCTTGTTGTCGCCTTCCTCTACGAGTGTTCCTTTTTCTTTTCCTATAGCGCCGCATGAGTCAACATCGGAGGCGTTGGAGGCGAATGGATAAAGAGCCTTGTAATTCTTGAGTGAATGGGTAATTATGGTTGAAACTTTCTTGGAGACATCTTGAGGAACGTTTCTCAACAAATCCTCCTCATATTTAACGTATTCCTTCTTCATATCATTTCGATATAAATCAACCCTATGATCAAGCTCGGTAAGCTTCTTTGTGAGTTCCCCTACGAGCTTGGTTGCTTCATCCATGATCTGCAAGAATAGAAGGGTAACGTCTAGAAGGTATATATATGATTTGAGGGAGGAGGAAGAGGAGGAAGAGGAGGAAGAGGAGGAAGAGGAGGAAGAGGTGGGAGGGAGGGAGGGAGAGAGGAGGGAGGGAGAAGGCAGGAGGGAATCGAAAGAAATGAAAAGGGAGGAGGGAGGAAAGAGGAGAGAGAGAGAGAGAGAGAAAGAAAGAAAGAGATGAGATGAAGGATATTTTCAATTGATCTCCTCAGGACATTTTATAAAGAAGTAGCAGAAGTAGAGTAACTCTGAGTAGATTTTAGAATCGGATTGTATGAATGTACTCGAGTATGTGTGAATGTATAAATGTATGTTTGAAGTGAAAGGTTGAATGTCGTTGGAGTAGAGAGAGTAGAGAGAGTAGAGAGAGTAGAGAGAGTAGAGAGAGTAAATGGCTTGTTAGTTCTTCATCGTATGTTTTTCTTCCCTCTTCCCTTCCCTTCCCTTCCCTCCCCTTCTCTTCTCCTCTCCTCTCTTATCTTTATCTGCTCTTCCTTTCCTTTCTTTGGTTTCTTGATCTGATTGTCTCCTGGACTCGATTCGAGGATTCTTATCATCAGGGAAAACGATGGAAAAATTATCGTAGAAATTAACGTCTTGGCACAGAAGAGAAAAGCTCATACGGTGATACTACAACATCGAATCCCATCATCTATCGGTTTTATATTAAATATTGATTATGGAAAATCCAAGAGATTAATATTGAAGCAATCGGATGGTTCTAGATTACGGAGTCCTCGTGCAGGCGGATGGTCCAAGATACCACGAGTATCATAGCTCGACTACTCGGATATGCTCAATTCCTTAGATATTGGAATCAAAAGATGGAGGGAGGAGAGAGAGATAGCATAGTATATACGAGTATGCTGAGATATGCTACTTGAGTACAGTAGAGCAGATATACTCGAGCATTCGCTTAAGGTTGAGAGTATACCATCCAGTTCGGCTTTCTTCTGCATCGCCATTGCTTCCATCGCTATCATCCTGCTGCGGTCCCACACATACATATCCTTCCCAGTATCCCCTTTCACACTTTGACTTCCACTTCACCCCGCACTGGCATAAGGTGAGCCGTGTGAGTCCCGTCCGAGTAAACTTGATTCGATGGTCTAATCTCCTCTCCTCTCCTCCTCTCCTCCTCTCCTCCTCTCCTCCCCTCACTCTACTCAGTCCACTCCAGTACTATACGAGCATATCACCCTATACGCTTGCTTGCTTTGCTCTCCCCTTTCCCCCTTGGAACCGGAATCCAACATCAAGCATTACGAGGAAGTTTAACCTTATTACCCGTCGGCATCCGATGCCAGGATGGGATGGCCTTGGGATAACAATCACATGACAGCAATCCTCGAGCACTCTCGTAACTACTCCAGTGCTCGAGGACAGTACATACATACATGCTTACATTCATGAATCCCTACTCGAGTAGATCAAATCCTGATTATTTCATGAGGCACGAAACTTGGTATGTTATATTTGTATCAAGATCTACAATTCGCCTAATAGACGGGGGTTGATCGACTTTCTCATCTAACCTATTGATCTTTTGGTCGATATTTACAGTAACCTCACCTCGCCGTCCACCCAGTCTTTACCCTTCTTCACAAGCCATTCTCTTATCAAGAAATAAATCATCATCTTCAATCCTCAATCTTCAATCTTCAATCTCCATCAACCTTTCAACATTCGGAAACTTACGCATCATTGCCCCTGTGTAAGGTTACCCGACACAAGCCCTTCCTCATTACTGTACCTTCCATCTGCCCTATCGATTTTCAAATCAGTCATATTGTCATCGTCAGATGAACATCTTAGATGTTGTACTTGATCGTATATTTGCGTATACCTGCAGGCAATCCTCAAGCGAGCGTGGCAATAATCCCGTTTGGATGTTGGATCTACCAATCATTCCTGGCGTGATGGATGTAACCTCATGCACGTCGAGCGTACAACTCGGTGGGACTTTGTCTCGTTTCTTGGAAAGCTGGAAGTTCAGCTTAGACTCTGGTGGTACTCGTACATTGATGCCTTCTAGGTCATGATTGGTGAGAACTTGTCTCCAGTTGGGTTTCATCAATCTCGATACAGTTCAATGACAAGAAAGGAGACTTTTCATTTTTTCAATCCAGTATTTTGTCTCAAAACTGTGAGCTGAATACTTTCTATGGCAAGCTGGGCGGAAATGATGATTGTTCAATCCCCTTACATATCACGAGGAGTATATTGGAAGATATCCGAATGACGCTCCGCTGGCCCTCCGGGGGCCACTGCCGTGGTGGCCGACTATTTGGAAGGCAAAACCTCAACCTTACAGCTTCGAGCGTAGCGAGCGTAGCGAGCATTGGGGGTTCGGGGGTTCGGGGGTTTGCCCCCATTGATGCCCATAAACTGAGGAGCATCATAGTTCTTTATCGGTATATCCCAATTATAGAGCGGTCACACAAGCCTGAGCTGAGAATCCAAGCAGCTAAGCCCGATTTCCAGACGATGACTGGACCCAGATTCCCGATTTTCGGGCCACAAAAACAGCATCCCTATATAGCCTCATTTTCTGATGATCTTGGCACATACGACCATAGACTGAGGAGAATTGGGCATCCCGTCCGCTCTGCCATACACAAGCCTCAGATCGGTAGATTAGTAGTTGGGTGGGTGACCACCAGCGAATCCCTACTGTTGTATGTTTTTTTGCCCATCTCTGATGGGACAGGGCTTTCCTATCAACAGTTGGATGGTATACGGCGACGAGTAGAGATTTCAGGATTTGTGTCGGATACTCGGATGATTATTCAAATGCAGCCGGCGGGTCAGCTTCATATCCATTGAGCGAGAGCTGAGTCCGAGAGCGATGAAATCGATAACGTCGGACAACAGGTCCCGGCAAAATTGAAACTGATCTTCCGTAGTACGATAGCAACGAGAAGAACTCAACTCATTAGATGACAGGTGACTGAGCGAGCTACTGCAGCGAATCCTTTGCGATGTATCTCCCATCACCTTCTTCTTTCTTCTTTATCATTTATATATTGCTTGCCCTTGATAACCTGGACTATATTCACACAACTCTATTCTTCTATCTTGTTGTATTTATAGATTGAAAATGTCTCTCGTTGCTATAGAACTCTTATCTAATGAAAAGTAAAGGAACTTTTAATGCATCAATACGACACGGGTATATAAGACCTTCATCCAAGAGGGAGATTTCACTTTGTATATTGTCCGGATTGATACTTTACTATTAATTTTATATATCTACATATATACTCGAGTAGCAAAGCCCCGATATAAGAATACAATATATCAATTTTAATTCCAATGGATTTTGAATCGAAATATAATTAACATCTCCATATCCTCGAAAATAAAGCCGCGGTATTCTTATCTTTTTAGATCCCAAAAACCTTGTATTTATGAATTTATACTATATGTATATCCAATTTGAATAAATCAAAGATAAATAACAGTTTATTGTTTAAGTATAGAGTACTTTAGTTGATTAAAAGTCACGTGAATAAAGTTGGGTTTGAAATACTTGTACCACTCCATCGGAATTAGCCGAACCTCGATATAAGAATATCTCCCAGTATCTTGACTTTGGCGCGAAAAAAAGAGTTTTTATATCGAGTTTTTGTTGTATTCCTTTCTACCAATAATAGAATAGAAGTCTCTCATTCGAGCCCTGTCCCCTTAAAATCTCATTCCTTGTCCTTGAGTACTCAAACAAACCATCGACCCAACTCCAATCTCCCTTACGGACTAACATCCCCAAAAACAACCCCGCTCAAACATATAAGAGGAGATCAAAAGAATTAAAAAGAATTCAAAAGAATGACGTGTTGGAGCGGCAGGGAGTCGAACCCTGGACTTCATCGAGCAGTTTATCAAGCAGATCTTGGTGCGATAATCTTGATGTTGCAAACGAGGCACTCTACCACTGAGTTACAGCCCCTGATCACTTTGTGGTGTTGTATGAGAGAGTGGAGGCATTAATATCGTTTATATTTACTCGAGTAGTGCTGCTATATTTATTTATTTATTTATTTATTTATTATGTTTAACGTCTATGTAAGCTAACTAAACTCTTGACCTCCCAAAGGGTACTAGAGACAGGTGATATATTAATGGATCATAAACCCAGGAGCTCATTATTTAAATACATATCGTACAACATCGCTAGGTTGAAATATTGAAGCCGTTTTCTCTTAATAGTTTTTTACAACTCTAACTTTGTTGAACAATCTCTTTCCGTTATTTAAAAAAGCGTTCTATATTGAAAAGGTTAGTTTTTATTTGTTATATTCAAAAAGAATAAGTATTAAATTATATAGCAATTGTATTAGTAAAGAATATTGAAAATAGGCAATTATTATATTAGGTTGCAACTTTTGTATTGTTATGCAAAGAGATATATTATGCTTTGTAGATTGCGTTTTAAATTAGGTTTTAAAATAAAGCAGAAAGTAAAAGGAAGAGGGGGGNGGTAAGGAAAGGGTTGGGTAAAGCATTGGGTTGAATATTATCCAGGGTATTACAAAGCTTTTAATTGCAGAACATGAAATATTGTATTGTTGCAACAAAACACTCGAACTTTTGTAGGAAAGCGAAAAACTATTGTAAATAGTTGTATTTTTCGCAAACAATTGCTAAAAAGTGGATTGATTTCAACAACCACAAATAGAATCGCTTAATAAAGATTTTGCAAAAAATAAAGTACTCTAGAATTTTAATTTTGTTGTATAAACAATAGATCTTTGCGTTTTTGTGTTTAAACCGCTTATAATAAACTTTAAAGTTACTATATTTGAATTGCAATATTAACAATCAATGTAACGTTGATTTAATAAGTTTTAGTTTTAAAGGTTCCTTTAAAATATAGTTTAATTATTATTTGCAATATCCTCCTACAAATATAAACTTGTTTTTGCTTTATTATTCGTTTATAACGTTTTGAATTAAGCTTCATATTATTGATCCTATTCCGTTGATCATAAACTACATTATAGACTTTAGATCTACTATATCGTTTTTCGCGTTTACATTCATTAGTTTGTTTACTACTTTGTTATCGATTATCCTTTAATACTCAAAGGATCATTGTATTCTAACCGCATATTGATCAATAAATTAATGGTTTTCTAGAAATACTTATTGCGAAATGTTTAATACATTTATGCATTTGCATTATATTATTAAAATATTATTAATACATAATCAATATTATATATTTACAATAAATAATAATATTAACGCTTTTTATAACCCTTTTAAAACGTTTATTGCTTTTATATCAAAAACATATAAAAGTGTATTAATCGCTTTTTTGTTAAAGGCAATAAACGCTTATCCTTAGTAAATTGCGTATTTATAGCTTATATGCTTACCAACGTTATTATACGATTTAAAGCCATCGAAGAAGATAATAATCATATTGAATAATAAAATATTCTACTATTCGATAAAATTAACCATTGTTATTTCTTTGTTTATTTTTTTTGTAAGATTTGTTTTACACCCGGGGGTATAATGCAAAGGGGAAAGGATTAAGCAAAAAGTTCCTGGGAATAGTTGATCCGTTATACGTAGCTTTGTATTGTTCTGCATACAATAGCCCAATGTAGCCAAGCGTATAATAAGCGAATAGTATACATCAAGTTTTTTGAGCCAAAAAGCTATATTAACATATATTTGTTTCAAAGCCACTTCGCAAACAAAAAAACCTGTATTGTGCAAATTAACTACTATCAATATAGTTCTTCAAATTAGTAGAATACCTTTTATAACAAAATTAATCATTTTGTTCGTTTTCGCTATATATGATTCTATTTGTATATTAACTATAATACTTTGTAGATAGTCGCTATTTGCGTTTACTTTTGTTCGTTTCAAATACTACATTTTCGCTTTATAAAGCAACAAAAACAATATATATATAATTGTAGCTTTTTATAAAAAGGCTACAAAGGGCCTATATTATGTATTAGCCAGATGCTTAATATATAATATAATCTTTTATACCTTATCCATTTGTTCCGCAATGTATCTTTTGAATATAAACTTGCGATCGAATTATACTTTCAATCATTTAAATACCAACTATTTTGTATTGCTCAACATGTTCATTATAAATTATATTGTTAAAATAAAGAAAATAACCATTTTTGGAACGTATATATAACATTTGCGGGTAAAATACATCATTTCAAGCTTCTTTAATGCGAAAACGATTTTATTGGTCGATCTTTACGCTTTAATTTATTATATATTTTGTACAATTGTTATAGCATTCTTTTCCAATATATTGTTTATTTTGTAAAGTGCGATATTGTTTGTATATCCAAAACGAAAAGTTTAATTTTAATTTAAAAGTTCTATTAAATAAAGTATATAAAATATTAAAGATAAAGGCGAACTTTAAAGGGTTTTGCATTATACCCGGGATTTGTTTATATAAGCGTTCTTAAGTTTGACCATTATTTTGCGCTTTTGTAGAAACAAACGAATCATTTTCAAAAGGGTTGTAAACCAGTTTTGATCTTACATTCGTTTCAATAGCTGCTAGGGTAGTAGCGTATTAAACGCATTTTATATATCCATTGTAATTAGTGTAACCTTTCGTTTTTTAGCAAAAGCGCATTCTATATTGTATACAAATGCTATAACTAGATCCATAACCAAGCGTTTAAATAAAGCTCCGCAATGTTAAAGGCTTAGTGTATTGTATATTAATGATATTTATACTATTTGTTTCGCGATAATCCTTTTTAAACCTTTGTTTACGTAGAATAGTAAGGTTATTGGATATTATAAACGGATAGAGCTTTTATTCTTTTTATCAATTTTGGATAGTATAATCATTTTAGTTAATCGTTAAGTTTTGAGGTAATAGTTTCTTTTAAAACAGTATTCGAAAAGATTGCGTATATATTCTTTAACGTTACTTCAACAAGTTTTCAATAACCGGATTGTAACTTTATTAACTTTTGGTGAAGTATTTGAAACTTTAATGATATTTTGCTTTACTTTTTTTAAAGATATAACAATGTTTTAAAAAAAAGTAAAGATATAGCTTTTCAATATCGGGTCCGCTTTTAAATTGTTTATACTATTGTATTTATATAGTATCTTATCCAATAATATTTGCGCTTTCTTTTTTGTGCTTTCAATCGATTAATCATTCATTATTAAAAACGGAGTTTTAAAAGAAAAAACCGCTTTATACTAACCTATCACTTTGTATAGATCTATATCTTCTAATACGTTATCGATTATCCTTTTTCAATATTTTCTTTTTGCTTTGCGAATTACGTTAAACATTTGTTTCTTATCCTCAAAGGTTTTGTTAAAGCATTTATAAAGGCTATACATTATTACGCTTTTATCAATCCATTAGAGCGCTAAATATACCCGATCACTTACCGGCTACTCCGCGATCTGTATTGTGCGTTGAAACAGATCTGTAAATCGCTTTGTAGCTATATCAAGCTTTATATCCATAATAATAAATTCAATTTTCAGCAACCAATAAACTCCGTTTTTTATAAAGCTGGCAAAAGTATATAAATTGTTCTTAATAACCCTATATCCAGCGCGTTTATTAGGTACTATCCCTTGCTCCGGGATAATAGTAATTTGTATGAAATAATCCGATTCGCAATCCATATCCCGGCGTATTATCGTTTTCGCGAAGGGTATATTAAAGAAAATAAGGTCGATTACATGCCTTGCGCAATAAATGAATATCTCTACCTCGTTAATAAAGTCTATACTAATATTTTGGGACCATTTAAAAAGTGTAGCTCTTTGAATAACTAATAGTACCCCTAGTTTATATATATCGTGCTTTACATTGAAATCCTTTTCAAATAATATACAAAGTATTGAGGTAATACTTACCGTGTAGTTTATCATTGCAATAGTATTAAATTTGCGGTAAACGTTTACTATATGATAACCGTTAACTTCAAATTATATTACATTTTTGTTACGTTTTCCATATTGTTGTTATATTTGTATAACGGCCCTTTACTATATATACATTATAATCCTTAGCTTTTCGGCCTCCTTTTTAATCGCTTTTTCCAGTTTTTACAAATTGTAAAAAGCGTAGCATTTATACGCCGAATGGTTTTGCGTTTTAGTATTTGATGAGCTCTATAGCTTTTAAATATATACCATATCCGCTTTGTTTTTGTAAACAAACTAAAGCAATACACTATATACCCCTACACCTTTCCCTACATTTGTTTATATTATTAGTATATATAGGATAAAGCCCTTTTTGTAATTTTCGCCATTACATTAGTTTAAATCATTATTTATTAACGCAAAGGTCAATAGTTTTAATTAATTGCAAAATCGCGGTAATATCGTTATTGTTCATATCCATCGCATTTTCTGCATATACTCTATATATATTGTTGCATAATAAGAACTTAAGGTTTATTTGGCTTAGAATTGTTTTAAAGCGTTTTAATACTTTATTTTGCGATATTGATATATTTATTGTACATTTTGCACTATTACTCATTTCCTTTAAAATCGTTGATATTTGGATTTTAATGCGAGTGAGCGTTGGGGTCCAGGCAATGCTTGGCGAGATTGTAAAGCTTGTAATGCTTTGTATACTTTGGGATGCAAAACTTTAAGCCTTTGTTTAAAAAGCATATATCGCTTATACAATACTTATAGCTATATTTGAAGCGTATGTTTTCTGAATCGCTTAATTGTTTTTATAGATCAATTTTATTTAAACTTTAATCAAATTGCATTATGGTTTATCTCCAACTATATTGTGGAGTGCCAACAAACAGCCTTTGTACTTTGTTGGGAACGGATTGTGATAATTGTTACATTTCGTAAACGTTGCGTATAATTTATGTATTAACCTTTAATGTTTAATTTTAACGATATTACAATTATTGCAATGTATCGGTTTTATGCAACAATAGATATTGCAATAGGTTTGATAACTTTGTTTATAAAGCTTCATTTGGTTGTGAAAAGGGAGAAAAAAAGAAAAAGGAATAATTTTAAATAATCGAAAAAGAAGGGTTGAAATAATGAAACTAACAACCCAAATAGTTTCTATTCCACTTTTAAAGCCTTTAAAGCATTTAACCGGAATGATATTAATCTAAATCTAAACTTTTTTTTTTATTATTTTCTTTGTAATCTTTATTTGTTTATCAATTATATTAAACAAAATCTTTGACATTTGCTTTATGTAATGGTTATGTTACATCTTTGAAAGATTTAAATATATAACTTTAATGATTTTGCAGATCTTCGATTTGTTGATATTCTTTATCAAAATGTTCTTTACTTTAAAGAATTTAAAATGTAATATCTAATCCGTTTTGCATTCTATTATCTTCAGGATGTTTCCATTTTTGATATTCGGGATAACTTTGATTAGATTCTTTTTAATCAAAAAAGGGTTATCACAATATAAGCCCGCAAAAAAAGCGTATTTCGCTAAAATATATTTATTTATTTTTATTGTTTTAATAATAGTTTTCTTTGTAAAGTTTGCTTTAAAAGCTTTACTTTAAAGAATAGCCGAGGGCCTATCGATTTTAAAGATTTTAACGATTTTTGTTTAAATTATAAAAAACAAAATTATTGTTTTCTTTGCTTTAAAAATTTTAAAGTTTTTCTTATTTTTAAATATTGCATTTATTATTAAAATATTCGTTATACATATCAAAATCGCTTTTTGAATAAATAAAATAGTATATATCTTTTTTTGAATAAAAATTTTTACAATTTCTTTCAAAGAGTTTACAAGTATAATTGTAAACTTGTGATGGATTATTGTTTATTATTCGATCTTCTATAGAAGTTTGTTGATTTTTTAAAAAACCATTAATCTTTCCGATCCTTTAGGTACAATAAAAAGAATAGATATAAACTTCGTTTTAATTTCGGTTTATAATTGAAAGGGAATAAACGAAAGCAGATCGCATTATCGTATGTAATTGTTGTTGGCCATCCATATTGTTTTTGCAGGTGTAGCAAGGCTTGTTTCCGCCATTCTGGCTAAAAAAGCGCGCTTTATATATTTTTCACGGGCATCAATACTTTACAAATTTCGCAAAGTATTGTTGCGTGTATCTACCGGTGGCGGGATGTACTGCGTCGTCGTATAATGTGAAGTATATGTTTCCAATGTGTTTTTGTAGTGCTGCTATATACAAAGGTTGAAAGGGTAAGTAATGTAAATGGATATACTGCTCCATAGTCCCTTGAAAATTTTGATATAGGGGTTTTGATTGACTTGTTTACTTTATTTTAATGTTGCTTTAGTAGAAATAAAATGAAGCAACAAAACGAAGTATTATTAGGGAATAATTCTTGAACATGTTAATATTATCAATATTATTAAAATCATTAACTTAATCAACAATACAATGAATATTTCAAGTTTATTAAAGTTCTTTTTTTTTTAAGTTTACTTTTTTTATCTTTTTCATTTTCGTTATTGTTTTTAACTTTTCTATCGGTTTTTTTTTTAAAAACTTTTAACTTTTGTTAAATATCAAATGATTTGCAATTAATAAATCAAAGTATATACTTTTCGTTAAGTTAAATAGAAATTATATTAAATTAAAAACTATTTTTTTGATTAAAGAATAGATCTAAACTATAAACAAATAGTTTACGCTTATATAACAAATACTATTTCTAAAAAGCGTTTTGATTAATCTTTTGTTTTAACAATCTTTTAATTCGATATTATTATCGAATTTATAAGTTTTTCGAAAGAAAATCGATGTATACTATATTGAAAAATGATTTGGGTATTAAATTGGAAAAGTATAAATATAAATATTATACAAAATGATTTACAATATATAGATTATAAATACTATATAGTTATACGAAAACCTTCGATTTTAGAAAAGAATTAACAATTTCGAATCGAATTTGTTTTAAAGCATTTCAATTGAATCAATAAACAATAAGATATTATTTTATAATTGAACGAAATATGAATAATATCAAGATTATATAGGAAAATGTATATAATCTATCAATAAAACGAAATCTATAAATTTATTTATATATTAAAAAAAATACATAAAAAAAAGATTGAATGTTTTAGGATTGTTTTTTAAGAAAAGCAAATAAAGGATTTAGTTTATTTTAAAAAAAGAAATAAGGTTTAATTAATGCAATATTGTATTAAGAATATATTGTTTTTATTATCGATAAATAGATAAGATTGAATTTAAAGCATTTATTTATATAGAATAAAGCTTTTGGATATATTACAAAAGTTACTTTAAAAAAACTAATTATAAAAAGTATTATAAAGATCTATTAGTTTTTCTTTTCTTTAGATTTTAATTCTATTGAAAACATATGGAATTGTTTAAAGAAATAAATATTTAATCATTACTTTTTCGATTTGTTAAGTTATAATCAATTAAAGAAAGTAATTAAGGAAATATAGGATTCTATTAAAAAGGATTATCTATTTAAATTAATTAAATCTATACCAAAATGTTGTAGAGTTGTTTTTAACGTAAACAATATATATACAAAATATTAAAATATTAAAGTTTTTGAAATTTGAAGATATTTCTTTACAATATTTTATTTAGCTATATATTCTCATATTAGATTTTAAACAGTGTAATAATATAATTGGTTAATATCCTTGCATATGGGGAAAAGCACGGCCGTTTTTTAATGCAAGTTATATTACTTACTTCATCAACCTTTGTATAGTGTAGATGGAGTAAAGGAAAGAAGAGTAGCATATGCATCTGGGTGGAGGGAAGGATGCTAGCTAGGGATGTGGAGATGGGGTTTTCTTGGCTGAGATGTGGTTGTGTTCTTTCTGGTTAAGTTGTCAGTTGTCAGTTGTAAGTGTAAGTTTATCATGTGTACGATCTCATCAAGTCCATCCCTATAAAGTACTATTGTACTCAATACATCCAATGATAGATAAATCCTAAATCCCAAGACCAACATGGCAAGAATCAATATCATACAGAGTACATATCTCATACCCTCCCCACCGCCCACTAAAGTTTACTCACACTCCACCCTTTGAAAACTTTTCTTCCAGTACACCAGTAAGAAGGTTGTGGTAACCTCGATATACTTGTGTTTTCCCCCCGAGGGTTAAATTCGTCACAATAGGTAATTCGAGATGAAGGGATCGATTCACGACCCCCATCGACAATGCAAGCAAGCAGAATCTTTGCTCTGAACGCCATATCTTGAGAATCTCGTCTATCTCAGCTGGAGATCAAAAAGGGGCCTGTGGTTTACGGTAGGGGTATAACGTTTCTTTCGCACATCGTCACCTATGATCTTTGGGGTTGGTTGGAAACCGGTCCGATTTTTATATCTTTTATTCTTTTTTTTTGGTTCTTTTTTTGTCTCTTCGCCGAGCTTAAATAATGCCTTCTTCTTTCTTTCTTTCTTTCTTTCTTTACCCACAATAAATGGTACGATAGCTGATACCAGAGGCAGAAAGAGATAAAAATTCAAATGAGTGTGGAATAGCGGGGAAACAGAGCGGGGAAAAGTTTGTAAAGTACGAGTATGATGGAGAAGTAGAGATTGATAGAAGGAAGATACGAGTATTGATCAGTAAAATGCATGTCTATTTAGTATCTATGAGTACTCGAGTGGCTTATATTAATAGCTCACTTTGATTCATCACACCCGAGTTGAAATGGCAAAGAATCTACTCGTATATTATTATCTATCCTTTTTGCTTTTCGCTCTATAAATTACTCGTACAGTAGAAGGAAAAGGAAATGATTATTATTATTATTATTATTATTCTATTTAAGGTTTTTGAAGTTGTATGGTTGAGTTAGTTGTGGATGGAAAAGAGGAAGATGGTGCTTGTACTTAGTAGAAGTAAGGGGTTACTTAAACGAGTTTGATTATCACAATACGGTACTCGGCTAAATGAAAAGAGATGCACCATCAAAAACGCGAATCACTTCAAAATAATGTTAAATGTCTAAAACTCCCCCTTTTAACTCCATTATAATTCCATCAAATATAATTCAAAACTATTAATATTAATACCAATTTGATGAAAAAGTTTTATAGAATAGATTGTACTATTTATTTCAATTTAAAATTACTTTGTTGATATAGAAAAATGTTTCAAAATAAGTTAATTTTTAAAAGATTAATATTACAATAACAATTCTATTGTTATATAATAAATCACAAAATTTTTTTTCTATAAATTTATAGATTTAATTAAAAAAAGAAATTATTATTATATATTATAAATAGAAAAAAGAAGAGGAAAAAGACGTCGAGAAGAAAAGAAACAAAAACAATAAACAATTAGATTAATCGAAGGCTATAAAAGAAGAGAAGAGAGAGTATAGAATGTAACAATATACAATACAATTAATTCAATATATAATAATAAAAATAAAAGATAAAAAACAAATATACTTTAACAAATAACTAAAAACTTCTATGTCTCCTATAAAGGGAGGGTTGAGAGGCTTTTTATATGCCTCTTCAAACGAGGTCACGTGGTGGTGGTAGGCCCGAAATGGCGAGAGCTATTTTGCCGTCTCACATTCTTCCCTACCCTATCTGTTGATCGACCTCGATCAACAACAAGGGCACAAAACACAACCGTATAATAGTCAAAAGAAGCACGCCAAAAGAGTGACTAAATACATGTAATCCATATCCAAAACAACCAATTATAGCTCGACCCAGAACTCGAAACGTAACAAGCCCATCAGACTGGATGACCTAAATCATGCTGTGTAACACAACAACCAAAATGAAGGAGTACTAAGCGAAATCAACAAATTCCACACAAAATAAATGTAAAATACGATCGACTCGACCCTAGAGTTGATCTACTCTTTCTTTCTACACTTTTTTATTGAGTTGATACGAGCAACTACTTATTCATTTACACAATCCTAGCATATACAAACATATACAAATAATCTGTTCCAAAGCCCTAGCCCTAGGTTTAATCCCACATCTAAACCTACACTCTTTCTCTCTCCCTTGTAAAATTGATTTTAACCTTATTATCGTGATCTACTACCTCTACTAATCTACAAAATTGAGATGACAGATCAATAGTAATAGCATCGAAAGGTAATGCTATTGAGGTAGTAGTTCGAGGAGAAAGTGAATTTTACGTTAATCTAAAAGCTTCTACAACTTCAAGAACTAGTTTCAAAAGAAGCTGTATATCGGCGGCGTTGATCGCTTGATTGGCAGAAGAAGGATTTGAAGAATTTAAACGTTTTGAAGGAAGAGAAGGCAGATTATCAAAATCGGAATCGACCTCACTCTCGTCCTCGCCCAATAATAGATCTATTTGAGCCCTATATTCGATATGCCGCTTAGCCTATTTATATACCGGATTTCAACGCAAAAGATGAGGTTTATTGAGATTGATTCGATTGGCTTGAACACATTGAAGTGCGATTTCTTTCGAAAGTGTTTTGAGGTATAATTTGACCACTTCCTCTTCAGATATTTCTTTTTTTTCGATTAGATAATAGGATATTCGATGGAAAATGCGTAGAAACTCTCGAAGTTTCGAAGAATCCTTTAATCTAACCCCTTTTGTAAGTTGAAGAAGATAATTTACCGAAAATCTCTTTTGAAAGGAATCTGAATGTGCAAATAGATTTAAAAACGCCGGTTTGAAACTTCTCTCCCAATCCCAATTTATTGAATTCAACCACTCTGGCATGGATTTAACCTCTTCGCGGAACTCCAGATCAATTTGACGTGGAATTCGAAGTCGAAAATCTTCTACAGGAATGCTGTAAGTGTCGCGAAGGGTCTCCATCCTTTTACACCATTCTGTCGCGTCAACGCCTTTAAACCACGGCATTCCAGGTGATTTAGGTAGATGGAATGAATCTGTATAATCCCTCGAAATATTGTTCAATAAGAATAAAAACTTATATTGTAATTCGTAAGTATTGTCGTTTTCGCTAGCGGATTCGACAGAATCTTTGTAGATGACTTTTCGATCACTGAAAGAGCTGGAATCAACATTCGAAGTATCAAGGACTTGATCATATTTCGACGAATTAGAATCGATTGAAGCTTTTGAAGCCATTGTCGAGGGTAACAGCTCTTCAAGAGTGCTAGCGTATGATTTGTTTAATATCGACGTTATTGTAAAGTGAGAAAAAGAGTGTTGAACTTGAAGGTAATATAAAGGAGAAAGCCAACAAGGTAAGCGAGAAGTCGAAAATTCGAGGAAAAATTTGAAGGGTCGAAAATTGAAGGCTTTTGAAAATGAAAAATAATTTGAAGGATAAATTTGATGAAAACGAAGGGATGAAGTAAATTAACTCTTTGAAGATTGAAGTGGCTATACGAGAACAAAAGCTAGAATCCTTGTAAATAAAATTAAAATAATCCTTCGAATTCACTTTAAAAATTTTAATATTAAAGAAGTGGAAAATCCTTCAAAATTCCACATTATATTAAAGGTTTTGGCGTATTGACTATCAATTTTAACGATCGAATTAATTTAATTTTAATAAAATAAAAAAGAGATTAGCTAATCGTCGATTGATATAATGCGATACAATATGAACTATGATCTAATAGGCGATCTAATAAACATTTTATAAGCGATTTTGCGATAAAATAATTAAATTTCTTTTTAATAAGTTAAACCCGTTTAGTTACTTATTCGATAATAATCTTTTTTTTATATATTATATTTCGATCTTTATATTTTTTTTATATTAACAATTTTATAATCATATAACTTTCAATATTAATTTTTTTGTTTTTATATCATTATTTTTCTTATCAATCTATTAATTTTTTAACTTTTTTTATATTCGAAATTTTTTTTTTTAAAAATTATTTATATTTTGATATTATATTTTTTGTATTCCTTTGCTTTTAATATTATTTTTTTTTATTTTTTTTTATTATGCTTTTTGTTCTTTATTATAAATATATCAAAATCTTTATTAATTAAAGAAATTAAATATAAAAATCTTAATTAACAATTTATAACTTTATTAATTGTTATTGAAGTATAGTATATAAAAAATTTAATTATTTTTCGCAAGTTTTGAATTAATATCAAAATCGATTTATGAAATTACAATATAATATATATACCTTTTTCAATCATTTCGTACTAATTTTATAATATAAATTTAAAAAAGTTAAAAATAATTTTGTAATCGATATAATCTAGAATAAAATATAGTTTATTTTTGAAGTTTTTTGAAAAAAATATTTAAAAGATAATAATATTGTTATTAAAAAAGTAAAAGATATTTAAATAATATTATAAATTATTAAACGAAATTCTTTATTAATAAATTTTTGGTTTTATTATTTACCTTTAAATAAAAATTTTAATTTATCAAAGATTTATATATTATTATTAATGTTTTTAATTTTATGAATATTATTAATAATATTAATAATAAATTAATATTGCGATTATTAAAAATATAAAAACAAGAATATTATATTAATTAATAAATTATACTTTTAAAATTGAAAAGAAATTGTTTTGATTATATTAAAAAAAAGCGAAAATAAGATAGATTAATAAAAATATTAAAAATTTAAGTTTTTCTTATAATAAATATAATTTATTAAATATTGATGATAAGCAATACCAATTGAAAAAGTTTCTTCGATTTGTATTTATATTCGAAATTGAAAATATCGATTTAAATATTTCTATTAAATTAGCAAAATACAATATAATAGTTTAGAAACATTTGAATATTAATATTTCTACTAAAAAAATTGATTTTAAAATAAATTTAATGGATATTATAATAGTTTATTATCGAACTTTTATTAAATTTAATAATTAAATTGTTCTATATTAAAAAATCAATAAGTATATTATTTTTAAAATATAGAAATATCTTTTTGTAATTATCGATAACAATTTTATATAGTTTCAAACTTTATTAAGAAAAATCTATTATTAAACAAATCGAATAATATCAAATAATTAAATTGATTATTTGTTATTTATTAAATATATATTTATATTTTATTCAATAATTAGCAAATATTCTTAATTTAAAAATTATTTATTACAAAATAAAAAAGTTTAATAATAGATTAATAAAAATTTATACAAAAAAAAAGATTAATAAAATATATTTTTTTGAACAAGATTATAATTAATTCAAATTTTATACTATTGCGAAAAAAATTCGATATTAATAAACTTTTGGTTTATTGATTATTTAAAAGCTTTTTTTGATAAAATAAATTCTTTTTATTTTTTGAATATTCGTATTAATCCGCTTTTAATAAGATTTTTTTAAATCAAAATTTCGAAAATAAATATTTTCAATATTTTAATCAAAAATAATATTTAATTTTTGATTAAAATATATTAATATTATTATTATTGAAAAAAAAAGAATTATAGTTTTTTATATATAATTCATTTCTTTTCAATATAATAAATTATATATATTAATTTGAATTTTTAACAAAAAACTATTTTTTCAAAATTTAATAAAGAATTTCGCTTATTGATAATTTTTTTTTTAATAATAAAATATATTTTGATTAAAAATTTTAATTATTTGTTTATATATAATAATGCTTTAAATATTTTTAATTTAAAAAAAAGTATAATTTGTATAATATAATTATATTCTTTGTTTTTTATAATAATTGCAAAATCGAAAATCGAATTTGTTTTTTTTTTATTTTGACGAAAAAATTCAATACTTTTTAATCAATTAAATTATTTTAAGTTTTCTTTAAAACTTCGTTGTTTAATACTAAAGAATAATAATTATTATTATTCAAAATCAACTTTAAAGATTTTAAAACAATAAAAAAAAATGCAAAATTGAATTGAAAAATCGTTATAGATTTTATAAATATATTAGTTTTAAAAACAATTATTAAATTTAATATAATTGTTATAAATATTAAACCTTTATATATTTTTGTAGTTTTTTATATAATTGTAAAATATAATAAAAATAATCAACTTTTGTTTTTTTTGAAAATAATATATTATATATCGCAATGTTTAAATTATATTATAATCTAATACTAATTTAATAAAAAAATATTAAAAAGAAAAGAATTTCTAATATTTAACTTTTCGATAAATATTTGTATATCTTTTGTATATTTTATTAAATAAACATTTATAAAAACTTTGTTTTAAAATAATTTATTGATAAAAAATAATATTTTAAAATTGTTAAAGAAATCGAAAGAGTAATTCAATATATAGTATAAAAAATAAAAAAAGAATATTTTGACTTTTTTTGCAAAAATATTTAAAAAAAAATGAAAAAACAAAAGAAAATATATACAAGAAACTCATTTTTCGATCATTTAGTTGTAATTTATATATTAAAACAAAATATTAGATTTCAAATAAATGAAAAGTTCATTGCTTTTTCTCGTTTTATTTTTAATGATCTAGAGTTTGATTATTTATATTTTCCAAATCTTAATATTCAACGTTTTTAAAATGAATCTTTTAAAAATAATAAAGATTTAGGATTTTTTAAAAAAAAAGTATACAAAAAAATAGGGTTATTATATCGATTTTTTTGCTAACCAAAACCATTTTGCGTATTAAAAAAATCGCTTACTATACAATACAAATGATTATAGATTTTCGAAGTATTCAAAGCGAAAAGATAAATTCGAAATACAATGAATTTGTAAAAAGATACTTTGTAAGATCTATAAAGTATAGTGATTGGTATTAAAAAATATTGTTTCGATGAATTAATTAATACATTTTGTTAATATAACAAATTGAGTATATTAGTTTATTTGTTGATATATAAATTTAAATAGACTTGTTTTTGTAGTTTTCTTTTATTTTTTGTTTTTCATTGATCGAGATTGATTAATAGATAAAGTAATATAAAAGAGAAGAAGATAAAGAGTAAAAACAATAACAAAAAGAATGGTTTTTTGAGAGAGAACAATACAATAAAAGAGAAGTAGAGGTTAAAGTCAATTAGGATAGTTATGAACAACGAAGAAAGAAAAAACAATCAAAATGAATGATTTAAGTTATAATAAATATATATATAATCAAAAAAGGAAATAATAAAGAAAATAAAACTTAATAAATAAAATATAATATAATGATTTAAAATATAAAATAAAAAAAGTATAAATACTTTTTATAAAAAGCAAAGTTATATAAAAGTATTAAATTTAAATAATGAAAACCATTTTATAGTTTTATATTTTTCTTTACTTTATTTATTGATCAATCTCAATTAATCAAAAACAAAAAACAAAAGAAAATCGCAAAAACAAACTTAATTAAATCTATATACCAATAAATAAACCAATATATTTATTCCGCTATACTAACAAAATGCTTTAACAAAATTTATCAATCTAATATTCTTCAATATCGATTACTATACTTTACAAATTCGCAAAATATTTTTTTACAAATCCATTGTATTTCGAATTCATTATTTCGATTTCAAATACTTTAAAAACCTATAATCATTTGTTTTGTATAATAAACAATTTCTTTAATATACAAAACGATTTTAATTTGCAAATGAATTATTGTAATAATTTCTCTTTTTTAATACATTGTTTTTTCTTTGAAAATTTTGAATTTTTATTATTTTCAAAGGATCTATTTCAAAAACTATAAATATTAAAGCTTAAAAAATATAAACAATTAAACTTTTGATTATTAAAAATAAAATAAAAAAAAGCAATGAATTTTTCATTTAAAAAAAAATCGATATTTAGTTTTAATATATAAATTACTATTAAACAATCAAAAAATAAATATCTTTTATATATTTTTTTTGTTTTTCTATTTTTTTGAAAATTTGTACAAAAAAAACTAAAGTATTCTTTTTCGACTTTTTATATTACAAATTGAATTGCTTTTTTGATTTTTACAATAATTTCAAAACGCTTTTCTTTATTAATGTATTATCCTAAAACAAAATTCCTATAAATATTTGTTTAACAAAATACACAAAAAATATACGAATATTTATTAAAAAATTAAATATTACAAATTTTCCCTTTTTCGATATATTCTTATTGAAGATTAGCATTAAGTTATAATATGATTTAAATATTGTTGAATATAATATATCATTTTCAAAAAAAAGCAAAAGTTGATTGTTATTGTTATATATTACAATTGTATAAGAAATTATAGAAATATATAAAAGTTTAATATTTATAATAATTATATCAATCTTAATAATTGCTTTTAAAGCTAATATATCTATTGAATCTATAATAATCTTTCAATTTAACTTTATATTCTTTTTTATAATCTTATAATCTTTAAAGTTAATTTTAAATAAAAATAATTATTATTCTTTAATATTAAATAGCAAAGTTTTATAAAAAGCTTTAATTAATTCAATTAATCAAAAAGTATTAACTTTTTTTGCTAGAATAAAAAAGAAACGAATTTGATTTTCAATTTTACGATCGTTATAAAAAACAAAGGATATAATTGCGCTATATAAACTATATTTCTTTTTTAAGTCAAAAATATTTAAAGCATTACTATATACAAACAAATGATTAGAATTTCTAATCGAAATATACTTTATTATAAAGAAAAGAATTATTAATAAACAATATTCTTTATTAAATCTTTACAAAGTCGTTTTTCATTAAAAAATCAAATTAATGCATATAATTTATTGTATTAAAAAGAAATAAACTATATATAAGAAACTATAATCCTTTCTTTTTCAACGATAATAATATTAATACATTTTGATTAAAGATCGAATATCATTCTTAATCGAATCATTGAAAATGTTTGATATCGAAATCGAAATTCAAGTAAATCTTATCAATAATAGCTTTTTGTAAACGTTTAAATATATAAAAAGATTTATTACATTAAAAAAAAGCTTTTGAAAAGCTAATAAACTAAAAGTTTATTAATATTAAACTTTTTTTGTAATAGTATAAGACTTAAATCAATTATAAAACTTTTCAAAAATATATATTTTATTAATTATGTTTTTTTTCGTATAAACTTCTATTAATTTGTTATTAAACTCTTTCATTTTGTAATAAATAGTTTCTTAATCAAAGATATTTGTTAATTATTAAATATAATTGTCACGAGTAAACTGTTACGGTGTTATACCGCTGTGCGGATATATACTATACGTATTAGTATATATACTCAATTAGCCATATGTTCCATATAGCGCGTCATTTTGGCATGACAATTATAAGCCCGATAGCGCATTGGTATAATACTCGATTCGAGTTTGCTCATTTGAGGGATTTTTGAGTAATCCACTCTAGCATCTTTATTAGTGGATCAATTGCATTAGCTTACGAATGAGATTCGATCTATTAGACCCCACTTTGGAGTTCCATTCTCCATTTGGATATGTATCCACTTCGGCTAATTAGCCAATCGTACATTAGAAGATTTGAGATAATTAAGATCCTTATCTTAGAGAGCGTTAACGATCTTGAGGATGTGTTACGAGTAAACTGTTACGGTGTTATACCGCTGTGCGGATATATACTATACGTATT
>NGKF01000018.1:674595-691929 GCA_002162555.1 Monilinia aucupariae | reverse complement strand
TATTAGTATATATACTCAATTAGCCATATGTTCGATATAGCGCGTCATTTTGGCATAACAATAATATAAATATATATTTAGCGAATAGCAAACAACTAATTCAATTATTTGATATTATTTGATTTGTTTAATAATATATTTTTTTAATAAAGTTTGAAACTATACGAGATTATTATTAATGATTACAAAAGGATATTTATATATTTTAAAGATAATATACTTATTGATTTTTTAATATATAATAATATAATTATTAAATTTAATAAAAGTTTAATGATGAATTATTATAGCGTTTATTAAATTTACTTTACAATTAACTTTTTTAGCTAGAATATTAATGCTCAAATATTTCTAAACCATTATATTATGATTTGCTAACTTAATAGAAATATTCAAATCCATATTTTTAATCTTGAATATAAGTATAAATCGAAAAAGTATCTTCAACCGGTATTGTTCATCATTAATATCCAATAAACTATACTTATTATAAAAAAAGTTTAAATCTTTAACTTTCTTATTAATCTATTTCATTTTAGTTTTTTTTTTAATACAATCAAAACAACTTTTTTGAATTTAAAAAATATAACCCATCGATTAATACAACGTCTTTATCTTTATACTTTTAATAACTAATATACTATGAGATTGTAGAATGGCTCTAATCATTCGAACCTAACACCTTCATATAATCTCGTCTTTTATAAAGAGTATTTATACTCCTTTTATTTTATATTTTAGATCATTATATTATATTTTATTTATTGAGTTTTATTTCCTTTACTATCCTCTTTTTTGATTATATATATGTTCATTATAACTTAGATCATTTATTTTGATTATTCTTTCCTTTTTCATCGTTTATAATTGTTCTAATTAACCCTAGTCTTTATTCTTTTTTTGTTATATTTTTTTTTTTTAGAAAACTATTCTTTTTGTTATTGTTTTTACCCTTTATTTTTTTCCCTTTTATATTAATAATTTATATAAGAACAAAAGTTTATTTAAAATTAATTATTTATAAAAACAATATATAACTTTAAGTTTTTTTTAGTATATCGAAGTACTTTGTAAAGAATTCAAAGTATCGAAAAAGTTAACAAAGAAACTACGAACGATAATGATATAGAATTGCATTCTTCGATAAGAATAAAAAAAGAGCAAAAACAATAGAATAAATTATATTTCGAAAAAAAAGAATTTAAATTGTAAGCAATTATATTTTTGTTTAATATCGATCATTTAAATATAATAACGATAAAAATAAAATTTAATAACGTTTATATTACAAATTAAACAATAATACGAAATAATTATAAAACTAATAATCATTATTAAAAGTAATAGTTTTTTTTATTCAGCGATTTGGTTTATAAATTATATATCAAACCTATTTTATAGTTTATAATCCGAAAAATTTAATATATATTGTTTATATAGTGTAAAAGAGAAGAAGATAAAGAGTGAAAACAACAATAAAAAGAATGGCCTTCTAAAAGAGAGCAATACAACAAAAAAGAAGTAAAGGCTAGGGTTAACTAGGATGGTCATGAACAACAAAGAAGAGAAGGACAATCAAGATGAATGATCTAGATCATAATGAACATATACACAATCAAAAAAAAAATAGTAAAAAAGATAAAATTTAATAAACAAAATATAATATAATGATTTAAAATATAGAGTAAAAAGAGTATAAATACTTCTTATAAGAGGCGAGGTTACGTAAGAGTGTTAGGTTCGAATGATCGGAGCCATTCTACAGTCTTATAATAGCCTTTAATATTAATATTAAAAAGCCTTTTCTATAACTTTACATTTTTAAATCTAAAAATCAAATTGAAAAAGGAAAAGTATAATTTGCCGGAATTTTAAATAACTATTGAATCGATTTAGTTGTATTTTAATTTAATTAAATACTTATGATTAGAATATTAAAGATTAGTATATAAAATAAATGAATTTTGTAGAACGATAAACAACAATAAATTTCGATATAATTATGAAAATTTTATTTTAGGTTTGGGTATAGCAAATACCAAGCTTCCGGGAAAAATCTAAATATATTTTGATTATTTACCTAATTGATCTAATATTGTTTTGATTAACTTGTATAAGTCAAATTGCATCGATCAATGTATTACATTTCAACGTCGATAAATACGTACAATAATACTTTACGAATTCGTAAAATATTATTATTGAAATGAACGGGGATTTTGTTATTGTTCAATCTTTCATTTATTACTAAAGATTTGTTTTTCTCTTTGTTTATATTATTCTTATTATTCTTTTATTATTTTATTTATATTACCAAAAAATTTATATTTCAATTATACTATATTTATATTTTATATAATTCAAATTGTTTAAGTTATAATACTTTATTAATCAATTATATTTTCCGAATCTATTAATAGTTTCAATGTATTTACATTCGATACAATGATTTTTAAAGATTTTAAGATTGAAAAGATTAATAGATCTATTAATAGCGAACAATTTGGCCCTTTTAATAAACCGAAGCTTTATAAAAATAAACGTTATAATGCTAAAGGTAAACAATTTATAAAAGCAAAACTTAAAATCATTATTGTTTTTAAAATCAGGTTTAATTTTGAAGAAGATTTTAAACAAAATAAGAATGTTTTTATATTCAACAAAAATAATGTTAAAAAGATTATTAAGGTTTTTATAAAGTCCAATAAAAAAAATCTATTATTTGTGGAGAAAAAAAGAATACTATAGTTTAATAGTACTAATGTAACGAAGTAATACAAAGCTATAAAGAATCTTAAGCGAAAATATAATATAATTGAGGAAAAGTTTCATTATCGAATTCCCAAACAAATGAAGTATAATTTTCGATTTGGTGTGAAGATTATAAATGAATACAAATCATTTGGTTGAAATTGAAAAAAGATCTTTAAATTTGTTTTTTTAGCGGAATATATTATATAAAATACTTTTCAATTGAAATATAACCAAAACTATTTGCAAGTTTTGGTATTTAAATATAATGCAAAAAAAAAGCATAATTTTAAAGATATATTAATTTATAGTCGAAACTATAATTTTATTGTAATTTGGTTTATAACGAAGAAGAAAATTACTATTGAAACTGTTACTTTTTTTCTTTTTGAAAAGCTTAAACATTCAATTAAGATTGAAGTTCGCTAATAAAACTGATAGTTTATTGAAAAAACGTTATATTTTGGTTTAAGCTTCGATTTATATGGTTTATAAAAAATATACGAATTTATTAAATTATAATAAAGATTTTGAAAAGAAAGTTTAGTTAAAGAAAATTAATATTAAAATAGTTGATACTACTATAAAAATTGTGGAAAAACCTAAGAAAAAAAAGTCTATATTTTCCAAAAACTATAATGATAAGATAAATTCGCTAATCAAAATATTCGAGATATTTATTACTAAAAGTATTATATTTTTAATTAAACTTATTATTGCAAAAAAGTTTATAGCTTTTTCTAGTTTTATTGAGATTTTCGATAATAATAAAACAACAAAAATTAATACAATTTACAATAAATCTTATTTTTATTATTAAAATATATAATTTAAAAACAAAAGCTATACTATAAAGAAAGATTATTTAGTTTTTAAAAAGCATTATATAAAAAAATAGATCATTTTCAATAAATTTGGTATTATATATTGAAGAAAAAATCAAAATTAAACAAAACCATTTCAAATCTTTTATAACAAAAACAATAATCTTTTAATATATTTTGTAGTAACTAATATAAAGATGAATAAATAAAATAAAGAAAACAATTCAAATACAAAATCGATTAAACGTATTAATATTATTGAAATCGTTGATAATAATGTTCATTTCTTTAATAATATCAATTCGATTTTATCTTCTATTTCTCGTTTAAATAATTCTATTCTGGAATATATTAATGCTATTATTTAGTTTAAATCTATTACATTGCAAATTAAATAATATATCAACAAAAATAAAGCAAAAAAGTCATTTCTATTTTAAAGCAAAAACCCGAAAATATAATTTCAAAACTTGTTGTTTTTATCTTTGCGAAAGTTCAAATGATTAGATTTTTTTTATTTAATACTTTAAATTCTACAATAAATAATGCGTTTTTAAATAATTAAGATTTTACAAAAATGAATTCGCTAATTGTTATTAAGAAAATTGTTTTTAAAAAGTTAAAAAGAAAACTTATTCTTTCGATTATAACCAATAGTTATGATACAATTGAACAAATTAAACATTTGATTTTCGAAATTGAAGTTCCTATTTTTATTAATTTTTTGTTCAAAACAATACCCGAACTTTGGAAAAGATAATTAATCAAGATTAATAATTCATTAAAACCTAAAGTATTAATACCAAAATTTTTCGAAATTGTTAATAATATATTATTTGTTATTTTAGAATCTTATATTATTATAGCTTGAAACCGAAAGTTTATTAAAGTATAAATCAATTATTATAATTTGTTTAAATACAACCTTTTGGTATAAATAAATACAATTTCTATTGCTTTACTAAACTATTAAAAGAAAGTATATAATCAAATTATATACATTTCAAAAATAGATCAAGATTATAAAAAGTTATTAATAGTTAAGATTTTATTGAATAATTAAAGTTTAATTAAAGCTATTTCTAATAATGACTTTATTATCAATATAATGAATAATAAACTATATATAACTTTAAATCTTTCAATAAACCCGATGAATATAAGTATTGTTAATATCAATACTGTAACGCTTATGCCGTAAAAGAGCTGTTTAGAACAGGGTTAATAGAGTTCTTAGAATTTACTATTATTTGATTATGCTACAAAAGAAAAACTATTATATATATATGAACCGTATAGACAGGATATGTATATAGTATATGTTTGTTAATTAAGTACGTAAACTACAATAGTATATATGTGCATCGGAACATTTATTATACCAACCAAGCAATAGAAATGTAATATTATCCCCCTTTTTAATAAAGCTTATTCTCAAACGATTATTCGTTAGTAATCCTGTATTATACTTTGTACAACATTTGCTAACCAATTAGATCGAGTAAAAAACGTTTATTGTAAACTTTGCGATTGTTATTTGCAAGATATATAGTTGTATTTATTTATTCCTAGGCAATAGTGTGTATATAGGCATTTCGCAACGAAATGAGTGTTTATTCAATACTTTAAAACAGCAAAGTGGTGTTTGTATTGAGAAAGGGCATATAACAAGGGCTTTTTCCATTGTAAATTTAAATCTATATCCAAATCACTTCAATTTCTTTATCAAATTCATTGCTTTTTTGAGTATGTTTTCCCACGCTGGTAAATCAAACAATTCTACGCCGAGTATAGCGAAAGGGTTGTTGAATGAAAGCTTTATCAAAAAGCAGAGGCAATATGAAAATGCAATAAATACATAGGCGGCGCTTAAGTATAAATTCTCGAAAAAAATGTTAAGAGGAATTCTAACAAAGGAAAAGAGAAAATGTATGAAAAGGATTTATGAAAAGCAATTGAAGAGATATTGGGTATGCAAAAGACTTGAACAGGAAGAAGAGCGCAGGCGGGCGTTGAGAGAAATGGCTTTGAAGTTACGGTTAAAGGCTAAAGTATTTTAAACAATATTTCGTTTTAAATGAATAATATTTCTTTTTTCTTTTTTAATAGTTTTGTTTATTCTTTGGTTAGATAAAATAATGGGGGTTAACCATTTTATATTTACTTTAAAGATTCCTTTTTTTTTTATGCTATATCGGGGATTGCATTATTTTAATTGATATTAGTAATAACAATAATAATTTGATGTGATATAAGGATTTTTTTGAGTGATTATAATTACAAAATAGTTTGAAAGAAATATGTTCAATCAATGGCGAATATGGGTTTATTATTATCAATGTAATTGTAATCGTTTTCTTTACTTTTGTAAAGCTTGATTTATTCGGGTAATAAAGTAAAAGAATCGAGCAATGTAAAGTTTGCTCGATGAAAGTTATATAATTTGTAAAGAACAGTTTTCAAATTAAAAGCAAAATATTAAATAAAATCGATATTAATATTAAGCTAGGAAATATAGTATTATAAAGAATTGTAGGTTTTCTTGATAACAAAAACTTTTTTTATTTTCTATTCAAAATTATTAATGATATTGATGAACGGCGAAGGTTTTTGAACTTAATTAAAGAAAAGATTATTGTAAACTTTTCGGAGTTTGTTAAGCGGAAACATTAAATGTATCTTCATAATAACGGGAAATTCGAAGCGAAAAAAGCTATTTATTTAATTTACAATCTTGAATTGATTTTAAATAAAGTAATTAAACTTTTTAAAAGGTTATTAAGTAAAGTAATCCTTTATATTCAACTATACGTAATCTTCGATATCGAAGTTTATAATACAATAATGCAAATTAATAAACCAGGTTATTTTCTTTTAAACTTAAAGAATATTTTTCTTAATATAAACAATAATTGTTTAATTGTATTTAACGAATTTGCAAGCGTTCTAAATATTTACGTTTTTCATTGAAAAGTTGTTCTTGATATCCTAATCCCAATTATTATATAAAGAGTATCTGTAAAAAGCTTCGAAAAGCGATAAGCTTTTAAGAGATTTATATAGAAGGGTAAACTAAACGTAATCCATTATAAACAAGAATTCCAATTAATCGTTTTGATAGTAATTAACGAATAAATGTAAACGTTATTGCAAATACTAATTGTAGATCTTTATTTAATTATTTGTTTAAAAATAATAAACGATGAAAAGCTTGATATTAATATTTAATAATCGATTGAATTCTTATTAGAACTTTAAAATGAATTAAGGATCTTTATTCGATATAATCGATCTAAAAGCTCTATAATATCAATAGATATAATACAGATAAAACTTGGCTTACTTATATAAATCAATTTCTTTATAACAAAGAATAAAGATGATTTGTTTTATTAATCGATCAATAATTATAAAAACGTTATTATAATTGTATTTGTTTTTATTGAAATTGTAATAGTTTATAATAATATTTTATTATGTTTGTTTAAAAACAGAAAGCAAATATAGTAAATCAAAAGTGCAATTTTGCGATATAGAACTATATTTGCAAACGTAGCAATTGTGTATATATTAAACAATTGTTATAAGTATACCAGGCTAATAGTATTGTTTTGATAACAAAAAGTAGGTTTTTTTGATTCTAGGATATATTATAAAAACTGAATTATAAGCTTTTCGAATAAGAAATGTATAAAGATTCTCCAAATCGAGTATTACTAAATAATTGTTGTATAATAATAGATCGTTTTAGAAAGCAAAATGTTTATAGCTTTTAAATATCTCGATTTGTAAAGTTTATAAACTATCAATAAAATGATTAGTATTAAAAATGCGATTAATGATATTGAAATAAAAAGTAATAGAAACTAGGTTTATAATAAACAATGCATTGTTATTAGTTTTTTTTTTAAGTTATTTTATATAATCTTTATATCGATTTGATTGTTCTTTATAAACTATTGAAAGCGATTCTTTTTTTTTGTTTGATTTTGTATATCGAGTTTATCGATACAATATATAAAAGCATCGACGAAGGGATTGTTTTTGTTGAGATAGTATATAATAACGAAGTTGTAATCAATTAACAACTCGATTTATTAAGTTTATCGAGTATTCAAAGCTTTAATAATCATAAAGTATTCCAAAGCTTTATAATCTATATAAACTCGAACTTGATGAGGAAAGCCAGCTAATTCTGATTTTCAATGGCTAAAAAAGTATATTATCGATAATATTTTTTTATTGTAAACTTTATAGTTCAATTCAACAAAAACCATAGTTTTGAAGAAATATACTATAAATAGCTAATTGTTATTATACTTTTGAGAAAATATACTAGCAATTATTCTATTCGAAATATTGGTTTTAAATATATAAAGAAGATTATAATTATAGTACTAAAGCAAAGAAATAGAAATAAACTTTTGTTTTAAAACGTTAAATATATTATGATATAAATTATCGAAATGGAACGGGGTATTGGCTTTGATAAGCTTTGTTAAAAGTTGTCACGCTTCCGCTGCCCGGCTGGCATAGCAGACGTTCCGGTGCATGTATACGCTGTTACGGCTCACATGCTTGATTAGCGAGTATATGCTATATACATATTCTACCTATATGGTTCATGTATATATAACAATCTTTTCCTTGTAGTATAGTTAAGTAATAATAAATTCTAAAAACTTTATTGATTTTGTTTTAAATAGCTTTTTTATAGTATAAACGTTATATTATTTATTATTCAAATATTAAGTTGTTTTAATTATCTAATAATTGTTTAAAAAAATACTTTTTTCGATAATATCTTTTTAAAAACGCTTTTAAGTAACGAGATTGTTTATTTATAGGAAAAAGATTAATATTAGATCTAATTTAACGGCGATATATTTCTCATTATTTTCGAAAGTCTTTTTGCTCTTCTTTTCTTTTCGATATATTTTGTTCTCTTTTCGACAAATCCTACGCTAACGCCATCGCGTTTTTTGATCAAGCTACTACACCAGTAAGCTTTGCGTCCGCATTACTAGCTTCTTGTTCTACCTCTAGTTTTGCCCCTAATATAACTATTCGAAGTTAAAGTCGAGGAAAAAATAAAAAAACGAAACAAAAAGCAATGCCTTTTTTATGATTTGTTTTTATTCCAGAGAGTATCTTTTGCAATTCTACCTTATATATCCTCGATTTTTAGGATTGCGAAAGCGAATATGCAATGCGAAAGGTTCTCTTTATTTAAACTATAGAAATTGAGTGGCTATGCGATAAGGTTGTATATAGTATTGTTTTTGTTATTTCTTTTTTCAATCCTTTTTTCGAAACGATTTTTTTTTCTATTAAAACTAATCGATATTTCATTGTAGAAGAGCGATGTTAGTTTTGTAGAAGTTGTAAAAGAATTCCAAAAAGATTACAAATCGATAACTTTGATAACCTCGCTTTTAGTTTTTCGCTTTTCGAATTTGGTAATAATCGCTGTGTTAAAGGTGGTTGATTCTTTATTCGCAAGTATAGCTTTTCAAACCCTTTATGTTCCTTTTATTCTATTTGTTTGTATTACCTCAAAGTAATTAATCTTACCAAAAAGCTAAGCGATGGTGTGGAACCTCGAGCAAGTTTGTAAAGTATACTTATTTTTGAACGCTTTGATTTATATATCAATATTTTCGATTTAAAAACGGCTTAATATATTTATGTTATGGATTAGATAGAGTTGGAAGTTTAAAAGCATTTTTATACGTTGTATATACAAATTCCTCGTTTTATTGGCGTGGAATTAATATACTAGTTGGCCGCAATTTATAGTAATCTTATAAAGGTTAAGCATATCTATACTTAATACAATTATTGAAAGATACTTAACAATCCTTCCATTTGATATAGCCATTTTTTAAAATAATATAGAATTTTTAGATTTTTGGCAATTCAAACCAAGATTATTAATAATATTTAGTTGTTTAGGGATCTCGAAAACAAGATTTCCAACCATCTAGTTTAAACCGTAGCTTTTTATAAGGACAATTGTTTTATTACAAAAGAATTAATCGATAAATTAACCAAGGTTAATAAAAACAAAGTTTTTATACAAAAAAGAAATAGATATTATATTTTTTGAAAGTTTGCTTTTATTAAAAGACTATCCACTACAATGTTAGCTTATTCTTTTCAAACGAATCGAAATATTAACTATTCTAGTATTAATGTAGTTCAACATACCTAGCTTAAACCGTTCTACCCATTACATAATACCCCGACAGAATATATTGAAACTTTCAAAAATTCAACTCCCAAAGTTTTCATTTGAAACATCGTCTTCTTTTCTGTTCCCAAAATTTGCTTTTAAACATTATAAGCAAATTTCTATAAAATAAAAGCGAATATCCCTATTAACTTTGTTGTTACTATTAATAACAAATCCTTTAAAAACTTTTACAATGTTGAGGATTACCTCGATCCTTAGATATACATTGAAAATGTTGAATCAATATATTAAACGAAAAATACCCGTTTAAAAACAAATATTTAAACAAAGATTTCTTTTTAAATGTTATTAGAGATATACAATTCCTCGATTTGATCAAATTAATAAAAGGTTAGGCTATAACTTTACCTTATGTTTTTTCCAAAAACGGATATTCCTTTAAATCGAATACTTTTTTGATTCTGAAATAAACGAATACGTTTTTATTAATATCACGCTTTTTACTTTTTTATTTTTATTGTTTAAATCACGTTATTATTTATTTAAAACTTCTATTAGCATTAAAAATTACAACGATATGCAAAATTACGTCATCATTTATTATACTTTTCTTAATCTTTTAATCGATAATCGAGAGCAATCATTCGTTCCATTTCTTATTACAAATTTAAGTTCTTATAGTATTATACTGAGTAAATTATGGTTTTCAAAGTCGCGAGCAAAGCTCGATTATTTTAATCAATATTTCGAGTGGCCTTTAAAATGATTATTTATATACTTTTTGAGTTAGAACTTATTCCTTTTGAAAAATGATCTAAAACAGAAAAAAATCGATCGATTCGTATAATAAAACGTTGATCAAAAAAACAATAAGTTCAATGTTTATTAGCAACAACGAAACGCTTAGTTTAAATCTATTACTATATCCACAATACAATCCTTCGATTTTATATTTGTAAAGAAACTTGATCCTTTTTTCCCTCCTTTTTTTCAATAAACATTCGAAAAAACTCTTTAACAATTATTTAAAAAAGCTTATATTACAAAGCTACAAAAACTCTACAAATCGTTGCTTCACTTTTTATCCAATACTATCGATATTTATACTTTTATGCTTGTACAATTCAAACTTTTATACAAAAGATACAAGTACAACAAACTTTTCGCTATCATTTTTAACAATATCGAAAATGTTACATAAAAATATCGATAAGAACAAAATCAAAAGGATTAGCTTCTAACCGCTATAAACGTTTACTAGTATATTGAATCTTAATTATATTTAAACAACGTTTTTGTTACCGTTAACAAAGAACCTTCAATTTCTTCGGTATATAAAGCTTTCCAAAAAGCCTTTTCTAAAATCAATTCGAATGTACTACTACTTTATTGTTTATACAATTACAAAATTATATTGAAAAATGAAAAGGAAAAAGCTTTGAGATACAATTCATTTTACAAGATATTGCTGAAATAACTAAAAATTGTCAAAAAATATCTAATTAATAACCTGGCTAAAGGATTTATAAAGTCTAGCCAAGCTTTTTATATAGCATTCGTTTTATTCGTTCGAAAAGTTAATAATGCATTTCGATTTTGTATCGATTTCCGTTTATTGAACTTTTTTACTTGTAAGGATCAATATCCTCTCCTTTTAATCGATGAAATGCTCGTATACTTTGCTAATGCGAAGATTTATACGAAGCTCGACATTCGTCAAACCTTTTATCGGATCAGAATGAATCCTGCTTTTGAAGAATATACTATGTTCCGCATACATTACAATTCTTACAAATGCAAAGTTGTACCATTTGGCCTTACAAACGATCCGGTAATCTATTAAAAGTATATAAACAATATATTCTTCAACTATTTAAACATGTTTTGTATTGTTTACTTTAACAATATTCTAATCTATTCTAAAAACAAAGAAAATCACCAAGTTTAAATCAAACTAATTCTGGTTTAACTCGAAGTTGTTGATTTTTAAGCCGATTTTAAAAAGTATAAATTCAACGTTAAACATATTAAGTATTTCGGATTTATCATTTTTATCAAAGATATTGAAATTAATTCAAAGAAGATAAAAATAATTGAAAATTGAACGTACTTTATAATCGTTAAAGAAATCCAATTATTCTTTAGTTTTTGCAATTTCTATCGTTGTTTTATCAAAGATTACAATATTATAATCAAACTTTTAACAAAGTTTACTAAAACTAATACCCATTCCATTTCGACGATTTGTATTGCAATACGTTCAACGTTTTGAAACAAAAATTTATTTCCGTTTCTTTGCTTCAATACTACAATTATAATCTTTTTTGTATACTTGAAACCAATACTTTGGATGGAATAATCGCCAATGTACTCTTTCAAAAGCATAATGATAATTGGCTATTTATAGTATACTTCTTCAAAACTATGGTTTTTATTGAATTGAATTACAAGGTTTATGATAAAAAGATATTATCGATAATATGCTTCTTTAATCATTGGAAATCAGAATTAATTGGTTCTTTTTATTAAATTCGAATTTATACAAATTACAAAGCTTTGAAATACTTTATAATCATTAAAGCTTTAAATGCTCGATAGGTTCAATAAATCGAGTTGTTAATTAACTACAATTTCGTTATTATATACCGTTCCGGCAAAAACAATTCTTTTGTTGATGTTTTTATATATTGTATCGACAAATTCGATATATAGAATTAAACAAAGAAAAAGAATCGCTTTCAACAATTTATAAAGAATAATTAAATCGATACAAGGATTATATAGAACGATTTGAAAAAGGAGATTAACGATAATACATTGTTTACTATAAACCTAGTTTTTATCGCTTTTTATTTCAATATCGTTAACTGTATCTTTAACGCTAATTGCTTTTTTGATAGTTTATAAGTTTTATAAATCGAAGCATTTAAAGATCATAAACATTTTGCTTTTCAAAACGGTTTATTATTATACAATAATTGTTTGGTAATACTCGATTCGAAGAATTTCCGTACATTTCTTATTCGAGAAACTTATGATTCAATTTCTATAGTACATCCTGAAATCAAAAAAACTTACTTTTTGTTATCAAAACAATACTATTAGTTTGATATACTTACAACAATTGTTTAATATATATATAATTGTTACATTTGCAAATGCAATTTTGTATTATAAAATTATATTTTCGATTTATTACATTTGTTTTCTGTTTTTGAACAAATATAGTAAAATATTATTATAGACTATTGCAATTTCAATAAGAACAAATACGATTATAACAATGTTTTTGTAATTATCGATTAATTAATAAAATAGATTATCTTTATTCTTTACTACAAAAAAGTTGATTCCCGTAAGCAAACTAAGCTTTACCTATACTATATCTATCGATATTACAAAGCCTTTAAATCGATTATATCGAATAAAGATCTTCAATTTATTTTAGAGTTCTAATAAGAATTCAATCGATTATTAAATATTAATATTAAGCTTTCCATTGTTTACTATCCTTAAACAAATGGTTAAACAAAGATCTATAATCAATATTTACAATAACGCCTATATTTATTCGTTAATTACTATCAAAACGATTAATTGGAATTCTTATTTATAATGGATTATGTTTAACTTATTCTTTTATACAAATCTTTCGAAAGTTTATTGCTCTTCGAAGTTTTTTATAATTACTCTTTATATAATAATTGAGATTAAGATATAAAAGATAATTCTTTAACAAAAAATATAAACATTTGAAACATTTACAAATTTGTTAAACGCAATCAAACAATTATTGCTTGCGCTAAAGAAAGTATTTTTCAAGTTTAAAAGAAAATGATCCAATTCATCAATTCGTATTATTGTACTATAGATTTCGATATCGAAGATTATATATAGTTAAACATAAAGGATTATTTTATTCAGTAATCCTTCAAAAAGTTTAATTACCTTATTCAAAATCGATTTAAGATTATAAGTTAAATAAATAACTTTTTTTGTTTTAAACTTTTCATTACTATAAAGATACATCTAATATTTTCGTTTAATAAGCTTTGGAAAACTTACAATAACCCTTTCCTTGGTCAAATTCAAAAGCCTCCGTTGTTTATCAATATTATTGATGATTCTAAATAGAAAATAGAGAAAATTCTTATTATTAAGAAAATTTACAACTCTTTATAATATTACATTTCCTGGATTAATGTTAACATTGATTTTACCTAGTATTTCGCTTTTAATTTGAAAACTGCTCTTTATAAATTACATAACTTTTATCAAACGAACTTTACACTGCTCGGTCCTTCTGTTTTATTGTCCGAATGGATCAAACTTTACAAAAGTAAAAAAAACAATTACAATTATACTAACAATAACAAATCTATATCCGCCGCCAATCGAATATGTTTTTTTTAAGCCATTTCGTAATCACGATTACTCGAAGAAGTCTTTGTATTACGTCAAATTATCGTTGCTATTATTAATACTAATTAAAATAACGCGATTCTTAATATAGCACAAAGAAAAAAGGAATTTTTGAAGTAAATATAAAGTGGTTAACTTTTATTATTTTATTTAATCAAAGGATAAATAGAGTTATCAAAAGAGAAGAAAGAAATACCATTTATTTGAAACAAAATACCGCCTAAAGTATCTCGGCTTTTAGCTATAGTTTCAAAACCATTTCTTTTAATATTTATTTACACTTTTTTTCTTATTTAAACTTTTTGTGCACCTAATATCTTTTCAACTTCTTTTCGTGGATCTTTTCCACGCGCTCTTTTTCCTTCTTCATTAGAATTCTTTTTAACACTTTCTTCAAAAACTTATACTTAAACTCCGTTTGCAAAGCCATCTATTCCTTGATCAATAATATTACAAAGAACGATTAAGGAAAAAGATAATTTGCTTTCGCTTTTTGTTTATAGATTAACAATATTTTACGATATTTCAGAAAATCGCTTAATAATTAACCCTTTAGAACCTTCTTATATTTTTGCTTTTGATTAAAACAAAGAAGGTAAAGCTTTTCCTTTTACCCCGGCACAATATAACACCTCCCCTCCAAGTTCTTTGTAAGGCAATTTTATATATATAGTATATATATGTTCTTAAAGTTCTTAAAACAATCGTTAATAACGAACAATAATTTCGCTAGCGATTTCAACAACGATTTGATAGATTTTTTGTACAATTTACGATTTATCATCTCGAATATATTATTGCTATTATCCTCCGATTAATTTGAAGTTTTTGTAATAAACTTTTTATTGTTGTTATTAGCCTAAACCGGCATTGTAAACGCTTAATCCTATTGCTATTGTTATTATTGTTTTGTCGTTGATACTTGGTTTTATTGTTGTTATTATTGTTGTTTTAACGTAGTTTTTTATTATAAAGAACCTTTATCGATAAAATCTTATACTAACGATTTAAATGCTTGAATATATATTATTGTTGTATCAAATTAGTATTATTGTTTGATACCTAAAAGAAAAAAGGAAAACTAATCTATAGGATCAATTGAAAAGTTTTACTCGTCGAGATTATTATTGTTTTCCGTCACCTTATTTTCTTTATTACTTTTGTAATCTTGCTTTAAAGAAAAGGAAAAAGAAAAAGAAACCTCGATTACAACAAATGCTTTTAATTTCAATTACTTTGCTGTTAACATCGCCCGCGTATTCGCCGCATTTTTATATTGCCTTTACTTTTTGATAAAGCCTTTATTCAACAACTCTTTCGCTATACTTAGCGTAAAGTTATTCGATTTACTAATGTAGAAAGATATACTCAAAGAAACAATGAATTTGATAAAGAAATTGAAATAATTTGGATATGGATTTAGATTTACGATAGAAAAAAGCTTTTGTTATATGCTTTTTTTTAATACAAATACTATTTTGCTATTTCGAAATACTAAATAGATACTTATTTTGTTGCAAAATGTTTATATGTACATTGTTATCTAGGAATAAGCAAATACGACTATATGCTTTGCAATAACAATTGCAAAGTTTATGATAAATATTTTTTGCTTGATCTAATTGATTAATAAATGTTGTATAAAGTATAATATAGGATTATTAACGAATAATCGCTTAAGGATAAACTTTATTGAAAGGGGGGGTAATATTACACTTCCGTTGCCCGGTTGATATAGCAAATGTTTCGATGTATATATACATTGTTATAGCTTATATACTCGATTAGCAAGCATATGCCGTATATATATCCTACCTATACGGTTCATGTATATATAATAATCTTTCCCTCGTAGTATAGTCAAGTAGTAGTAAATTCTAAGAACTCTATTGACCCTGTTCTAAACAGCTCTTTTACGGCATAAGCGTTACAAAAGTTAAATTATAATATTGTAATCTTTGATAAAACAATAATAAAAATTATAAAAACCAAAAAATAATTAAATTTCTTTAACAATAATAAAATATATTCAATTTTCAATTATTTTTATTTTCTCTAGATCAATTTCAATATTTTCGATAAAGATAATAAATCCGAGATATTTAGTATATTTAATATTGAATTTATACTTCTTGAAATCGATTTGAAAGCTAATGGCTTTAAGTTAAGCTAGAATTAACTTAATTTAAGCTTAATAATTTTCTTTATTTTAAAAGTAAATCAGAATATCGTTAAGGTAGATAATGCAAAATATATTTAAATAATTGAAGAGTATATCGTTTATATATCTTTAATAAATTGTTGAGCTATTTGTAAAGCTAAATAATATAACTTTGTATTTATAAAAATTATAGTGTATACAGAATATAGTATATTCTTTAAAAGCAGGATCTATTTTGATTCGATGAAAAGTTTAACGAATATCGAGTTTCATATAAATCTTCGTATTAGCGAGATATATAAGCGTTTTGTTAATTAAAAAAAAAGAATATCGATTTTTACAAATAAAAAAGTTTAGTAAACGAAAATTGATACAAAATCGGAATATATTATTAGCTTTTTAAACAAACAAAACGAATGTTATATAAAAAGCTTGGTTAGGTTTTATAAATCCTTTAATTAGATTGTTAGTTAAATATTCTTTAACAATTTCTAATTGTTTCAATAATATTTTATAAAATGAACTATATTTTAAAGCTTTTTCCTTTTTACTTTTTAATATAATTTTGTGATTATATAAACGATAAAGTGGTAATATATTCGAATCGGTTTTGGAAAAGGCTTTTTGAAAGGTTTTATATACTAAAGGAATTGAAAGTTCTTTATTAATAGCAACAAAAGTGTTGTTTAAATGTAATTGAGATTCAATATACTAATAAGTATTTATAGCGATTAAGAATTGATTTTTTTGGTTTTGTTTTTATCAACGTTTTTGTATAACAATTTTGATATTGTTGAAAATAACAACAAAAAGTTTGTTGTATTTGTATCTTTTGTACAAAAGTTCGAATTGTATAAATGTAAGAATATAAATATTAATGGTATCGAATAGAAAGTGAGGCAGCAATTTGTAAAGTTTTTGTAATTTTGCAATGTAAGTTTTTTTGAGCAATTATTAAAAAGCTTTTTCGAGTATTTGTT
>NGKF01000018.1:631072-674574 GCA_002162555.1 Monilinia aucupariae | reverse complement strand
AAAAAGTTAAGTTTTTTTATAGATATAAAATCGAAGAGTTGTATTATAAATATAGTGATAAACTTGAATTAAACGTTTCGTTGTTATTAATAAACGTTAAATTTATTGTTTTTTCGATCAACGTTTTGTTATACAAATCGATCAATCTTTTTCTATTTCAAATCATTTTTCGAAAGTAATAGGTTTTGATTCAAAGAGTATATAAATAGTTGTTTTAAAGACTATTCAAAGTATCGATTAAAATAGTTAAATTTCGCTTGTAACTTTAAAAGCCATAATTTACTTAATATAATATTATAAAAACTTAAATTTGTAATAAGAAATGGAACAAATGATTATTTTCGATTATCGATCGAAAGATTAAGAAAAGTGTAATAAATAATAATGCAATCTTATATATTGTTATAATCTTTAATATTAATAGAAGTTTTAAATGAATAATAATATAATTTAAACAATAGAAATAAAAAAATAAAGAGTATAATATTAATAAAAACGTATTCGTTTGCTTCAAAGTTAAAAAGAGTATTCGATTTAAAAAAGTATTTGTTTTTGAAAAGGATACAAAGTAGGGTTATAATCTAACTTCCTATTAATTTGGTTAAATCGAAGAATCGTATATCTTTAATAGCATTTAAAAAAGAGTTTTTGTTTAAATGTTTGCTTTTAAACAAATATTTTCTATTTGATACGTTGATTTAACGTTTTCAATATATATTTAGGGATTAAAGTAATCTTTAATGTTATAGAAATTTTTAATGAATTCGTTATTAATAACAATAACGAAGTTAATAGGGATATCCGCTTTCATTTCAAAAAAGCTTGTTTGTAATATTTGAAAACAAATTTTAGGAGTAAAAGAAAAAGCAATATTTTGAATGAAAACTTCGAGGATCGGATTTTTAAAAATTCCAGTATATCCCGCCGGGGTATTATATAGTAAGTAGGATGGTTTGAATTGAGCATATTAAATTGTACTAATGTTAGAATAATTAACGTTTTGATTCGTTTGGAAAAGATGGGTCAATATTGTAGTAAATAACCTTTTGGCAAAAGCAAGTTTTTGAAAAGCGTGATATCTATTTCTTTTTTGTATAAAAACTTTGTTTTTATTGATTTTGATCAACTTATTGGTTAACTTTTCTATAATAAAACAATTGTCCTTATAAAAAACTATGGTTTGAATTAGATAATCAAAAATCTTGCTTTCGAGATCCTTAAACAATTGAATATTGTTGATAATTTTGGTTTAAATTACTAAAAGTTTAAAGATCCTATATTATTCCAAAAAGTGATTATATCGAATGGAAAGATTGTTAAGTATTTTTTAATGGTTATATTAGGTATAAGTACGCTTAATTTTTATAGGATTACTATAAATTGCGGCTAATTGATATACGAATTTTGTGCTAATAAAACAAAGAACTTATATATATAATATATAGAAATGCTTTTACGTTTTCAACTTTATTTGGTTTATAATATAAGCATATTGAGTCGTTTCTAAATCGAAAGTATTAGTATACAAATCAAAGCGTTTAAAAATAAGCATATTTTATAAACTTATTTAAAGTTTTATATTATTGTTTAGCTTTTTAATAAGATTAATTATTTTAAAGTAATACAAACAAATAAAGTAAAGGAAATGTAAAGGGTTTAAAAAGTTGTATTTACAAATAAAAAAGCAAAAATAGATTTTGTAACTTTGTTTAAAGGATTGATTATTTTTAATGTAGCGGTTATTATTAAATTTGGAAAGCAAAAAATTAAAAGCAAAACTATCAGGGTTATCGATTTGTAATCTCTTTAAAATTCTTTTACAACTTTTGCGAGATTGATATTGTTCTTTTATAGTAAAGTATTAATTAGTTTTAATAAAAAAAAGAATTGTTTTAAAGAGAAGATTGAAAAAAAGAGTAATAAAAACAATGTTATATATGATTTTATCGCGTAATTGTTTAATTTCTATGGTTTAAACAAAAAGAACCTTTTATATTGTATATTCGTTTTCGCGATCTTGAAAATCGAGGATGCGCAAAATAAAATTGCAAAGAGTAATTTTTGGAATAAAAACAAATCGTAAAGAAAGCATTGCTTTTTGTTTTATCTTTTTATCTTTTCTTTGATTTTGATTTTGAATAGTTATATTAAAAACAAAACCAAAAGTAAAACAAAAAGTTGATAATATAAATATAAAGCTTATTAATATAATAATTTGGCTAGAAGATATAGCGGCGTTAATATAGAATTTATTGGGAAAAGAATAAAATATATTGAAAAAAAAAGCAAAAGGATTTCCGAAAATAATAAAGAATATATTGTTGTTAAACTAGGTTTAATATTGATCTTTTTTTTATAAGTAAACGATTTCGTTGTTTAAAAGCGTTTTTAAAAAAATATTATCGAAAAAAGTATTCTTTTAAATAATCATTAAATAATTAAAACGATTTAATATTTGAATAGTAAATAATATAACGTTTATATTATAAAAAAGCTATTTAGAATAAAATTAATAAAGTTCTTAAAATTTATTATTATTTGATTATACTATAAGAGAGAGATTGTTATATATATATAAACCGCGTAAACAAAATACGTGTATAGCATATGCTCGCTAATCGAGCACATGAGCCATAACAACGTGTATGTGCACCGGAACGTCTGCTATGCCAGCCGGGCAGCGAAAGCGTAACAAATACAATCGAATCGAAACTTATAAATATATATAGAAATATCAAAATTTCTTTAAATAAAATTACAAATATAATTAATATCTATATAATAAAAAATGCTTAAAACAAATTTTTATTAGATATATTATAGTTTATTATTAACAAAGTTATATTTAATTATTAATACGATTTATAATATATTGCGATTACTAATAACAATAATAAATATTATACAAATGTTTAATATAATAAGCAAATATCGTAAATGGTTTATAATAAACATTTCTTTAATATCAATAAAGAAAACTAAATTTCAATATATCCAATAAGCAATATATCAATAATCTTATATTAAATCCTCTTTAAAATATAAAACTTTTGAAAAAGCAAATAGTATTTGATAAGTATTACAAATTGTTAAACTCAAAACTTCGAGAATAGTTAAAAAAAGTATTGATTTATCTAAAACCAATCGAAAACTATATTCTATTTCCAAATCCATAAGATTTATACATTGATAAACTAAAATATATTGAATATTTAATCATTTTCGAAGATAATAATAAGTTTATTTATAAGTATCATCGAGTTATTATACAATTTGTATATTCAATAATTAAAATATTAGTAAAAGATTTCCGAAAAGATTTTCTATTTCTTATTAATATTTTATACAAAAACAAAGTTAATAAAGTTTAATTATTCAATATTCTTACAAATATAAATAAAGAAAGTTTTAAAGGATTAATAAATTGGTTTAAACATTATAAGAAAATGTTCTTTTACCAATAATCTATTAATAAATAAAAAAAGTATTTGATATTAAAATTTAATAATAAGTTTAAAAGATATTAATTAACTTTTGAATGTATAAAAAAAATCAAGTATAGAAATATATTTATCGAATAAAAAAAAAATCTATTATCATTGTATCTTTTAAACCGCAAAAGTGTTTTAGTATTTAATTGGATTTATATTAACAAAATGCAATCTGATATTGCATTTTCTTAAAAAATCAATACAATTTTGCATATAATATAATAAGCAACAAATTTCTCGATTTTAAAAGCTTTAGTATAAATAATCTTTAAAATGCTTCAAAATCGCATTGATTAAGGAATATTCGAATATTGCAAAAAGCTATATAAGAATTTATGGTTTTTGATTAAAAAAAAAACCTTTGATATTTATAGAATTATTAATGCTATTATTGAATTGAATAAGATTATAATTCAAAATGCTAATCTTCTATTTGATGCAAATACTTTCGTTAAAAATTTTGCGGGGTATATAATTGCTTTTTTGATCAATTTCTTTTTTGGTTATAATCAAGTTTTTTTAGCAAAAAAAAATAGGGATATAATTATATTCCAAACTTTGCTTAATTTGTTACAATAAACAACTCTTTTTTAAAAAGCAATAAACTTAATGATTTAATTTTGCAAGATTATTTTGAAAATCTTAAGTAATCTTTCGCTAATTATAGCATTACTTTTCCTAAATAATATTGGGATTAAAGATCCATTAAATAATTACAATATAGAAAAAATCGAAGATGAAATTAAATATTTCGTTTTTAAATATATTCAATTTATTAACAAAACGTTTAAACAATTAAAGAGAGCGAATTGTTCAATTAAAGTTAAATCAAAATAGTATATAAATGGAATTCAAATTATTGATTACATTTATAGCATTAATAAGCAAACTTTTATAAATACAAAAATTTAAAAAATTATTGATTGGTTTATATTATTTAATAAATATAACATTCGGATGTTTTTTGAAGTCTATATTTTTTTTCGAATTTAAATAAAGAATTTTATTAAAAAAGCAAATCCTTTGTATCAATTGTTAAAGAAAAATACGGAGTTTATTTGGATAAAACTAAAACAATTTGCTATGGATTCTTTAAAGTATATTTTAATCTATACTTTTATTTTTATACTTTTGCAATATAATAATCCGAAAGAGATTGATGAAATTATTTATAATATTAACGCTAATTTTAAAAAATAAAGCAATTATTTGAATCAAATGTTTAATAAAAAAAGAATAATGATTTGTTTTAAAAATGAAATATGAAATATTGTTGAAAAGAATTATAATACAATTAAAAAAAAGTGTTGTAATGTTTTAAAAGCTTTGCGAAAGTTTAGATTTGATCTTTACGATATATATTTCATTTTTAAAACTAATACCAAAGTTTTGATTATATAATTCAATTGTATTGCTATTGATTTATTTGAAGCTTTGATTACAAAATGAATCGTTTAGATTCAATTATTCAATTTTGAAATCCAATATATTAAAAAAGCATCTTATATTATTATTGATGGATTATTAAAACAACTTTAAAGTTTTTTTAACCTTTTTGAAAATAAAATAAATATTAATAATTGGATTGCTAAAAAGCTTAACAATATCATAATAATAAATAATTTACAAAACTTTATAAATTCGCAAAGTATTATATTGTATAACAGATATTCGAAAAATAATTAGATAATCGCTTTTTATTTATTAACTTTATAAAAACCAATAAATATAACAATATTAAACTTTGGAAAATTCAAAAAAAAGCTTTGAGATTTAATATACAAAATAAATATTTGTTTAAAAATAAATTAAAGAATATACTTTATCGATGAATTATTAATAACAAAAATAAACACTTAAAATTAATCTTTTATTTGTATAATATATATAATTACAAAGAAATGGAAAGTATATTCAATAAAGTTCATTAATTATATTATTAAACAAATATATTTTAAGAAATTAAAGCGTTTGTTAAAGCTTATTCTAATTATCAATTTCGCAAATCAAATCTTAAAGAAAAACTATTATATTCGATTTGAGTTAGTATATATTAAGCTAAATGCAATTTAAATATTATCTATATATCTATTAACAATAACTACAAATATTTGATGATTTTTTATAATAATCTTTTTAAATAAATCAAAATAAAACCTTTATATATTATTAATTTAAAGAATATCGCATTGTTTCTTTAGAATATTGTTTATCGATATAATATATTTGGAAAAGTTGTTATAAATAAAAGATTTAAAAACAAAGATTATATAGAATATTTTGCAATAAAATATAAAATCAATAAAATCCAGATTTTAGTATATAATTTGAAAGCAAACGAAGTAATAAAATATAAACATTAATTATTAAAGAATAGCTTAATTAAAATAATAAAAGAAAAAGGAAAATAGTTTTAATATCTAAACGTTATTTTGATGATTAACAAAGTTATTATTTATAAACTTATTAACTTTATTCTTTTTTATATAATCTATAATTAGCATTTTGTTTTATTAATCGAAACCAAATATTGTATATAAAGAGTTTTAAATTAGGATATTATAAAGATGAGATTCGATTTGTTAGTTATTCGTATATACCAATTTAAAATAAAGAATAAAAATATTCGGGAAATTGTATTATACAAAAAGAGTTATCGATTCGATGAGAAAGAACGTTTTAATAAAGATTATAATATAATAAAAAAAATATCAAATAAAGCGATATAGTTGTATATAATAATCCATTAAACAAAATCAATATATCAAAAAAGCAAAAATTTGTATATTAATGATTTGAACTTTATCAAATAGCAAAAGCAAATATAAATAAAGGTATTTACATTTTGAAAAAGTTAAATAGAATTCGTTTGTATAGAATTTATATAAACAACAAATTCAAAAAGTTTATTCAATATAACAATATAATTGTTCCGATAAAGCTAAATAAGGTTGAAAATGATAATTTGAAAATTAAAGATCTTTTGAAAACTTTAGTTTTTTTATTTGAAAGATTTATTGAATAAACTTTAAAGAATATAGATTAGTTAATAAATGATAATTCGATATCTAAAAAAAATCAATTGTTTTGTTAGCTTAATTTAATTATCGAAATTCCTTTTTGCAAATCAAGATCTATATAAACAAAATCTTGAATTCTTCGAATTTAATATAAAGCTTTAATCTTAAAGTTTAACTTTATTAAAGAATATTAATTTATATTGTTGTTTAATAAGTTAATCAAATCTTTGATATTGTTGTTTAATAGATTAACCAAATCCTTTAAAATTGTTGTTTAAAGCTATTTGTGATTTGTTATTTCATTTTAAATAAATAAATTATTTATTATCAAAAACAATATTATTTATTAATAAATAAAGCAATTACTTTGTTAACAAAATGATTTCCATTTTTATTTATTTATATTAAATCATTTGTTTTTCTTTATTAATTGTTTATATTATATATTGTCTTCGTTTAATTTGTTTTTTTGTTATATTAATATCTTTTTTTCTTCTTTATTTTAATCCTTTTTTTTAACAATAACAACTTTTTCTATATATTATACTTCAATCTTTATACCCTTTTATATTAATAACTTTACAATTCTTCAATTTCGATATTAATTCTTTTGCTTTTAAACAATTGTTTTTTTTTTATCAATTTATTAATTCTTTAGCCTTTTTTATACTTATAAATCTCATTTTTTTTATAAGATTCTTTATATTTTTATATTAAATCTTTTATATCTCTTTGCTCTTTAATATTACAATTTCTCATTTTTATTATACCCTTTGTTTTTTACAATAGATAAACCAAGATCTTTGCTAATTAAAAAGATTAAATACAATAAAACTAATTAACGATTTACAACCCCTTTAATTGTTATTAAAATATAATATATAGAAAAATTTAATTATTTTTTGCAAATTCTAAAGTAATATAGAAATCGATTTGCTAAATTGCAATATAGTATATACATTTCTTTCAATTATTTTGTATTAATTCTATAATATAAGTTTGAGAAAGTTATAAATAAATTGATGATTAATATGATTTAGAATAAAGTATGATTTGCTACTAATATCTTTCAAAAAGAATACTTAAAAGATAACATCGTTGTTATCAAAAAAATAAAAAATGTTTAATGCAAATATAAAAAATACTTAAGCAATATTATAAACTATTGAACAAGATTTTCTATTAATAAACCTTTAACTTTATTGCTTATTTTCAAATAAGGTTCTTAGTTTATTAAAGATTTATATATCATTACTAGAACTTTTGGATTTATAGATACTATCAATAACGTTAATAGTAAACTAATGCGTTGATTATTAAAAGTATAAAAACGAGGATATTATATTAATCGATAAATTATACCTTCTAAATTCAAAAAAGTTATTCTAATTGCATCGAAAAAAAAGGCTAAAATGGAATGGATTAATAAGAAAACCAAAGATTTGGGTTTTCTTTATTATAAATATAATTTATTAAATATTGATAATAAACAATACCGGTTGAAAATACTTTCTCAATTTATATTTATATTCGAGATTAAAAATATGGATTTAAATATTCCTATTGAATTAATAGATTATAATATAATGGTTTGAGAACATTTGGATATTAATATTCTAGTTAAAAAAGTTAATTGCAAAGTAAACTTAATGAATATTATAATAATTCATTATCGGACTTTTATTAAGCTTAACAATTATACTATTATATATTAAAAAATCGATAAATATATTATCTTCAAAGTATACAAATATCCCTTTATAATCATTAATAATAATCTTATATAATTTTAAACTTTATTAAAAGAATATATTGCTAAACGAATTAAATAATATTAGATAATTAAACTAGTTATTTATCGTTCGTTAAATATATATTTATATTATATTCAATAATTAATAAATGTTTTTGGTTTAAAAACTATTTGTTACAAAATAAAAAAGCTTGATAGTAAGTTAACAAAAGTTTATACAAAAAGAAATATAATTAATAAAATATATATTTTTAAAGAATTTTATAATTGGTTTAAACTTTATACTATTGCAAAAAAAGCTTAATATCAACAAACTTTTGATTTGTTAACTTTTTAAAAGCTTTTTTCTAATATAATAGATCCTTTTATATATTTAAATATTTGTAAAAAGTTATTATTAATAAGATTTGTTTGAATTTCGATTTTAATACTAAATATTTTCGATGATTTAATTAAAAATAATATTCAATCTTTGATTAAGATATATCAATACTATTATTATTGAAAAGAAAAGAATTATAGTTTTCTATATATAGTTTATTTTTTTTTAATATAATAAATTATATATATTGATTTGACTTTTTAACAAAAAATAATTTTATAAAAACTTAATAAAAAGTATCGTTTATTAATAATTCTTTTTTTTATAATAAAGTATATTTCGATTAAAAATTCTAATTATTTGTTTATATATAGCAATACTTTAGATATTTTTAATTCGAAAAGAAAATGTAGTTTGTATAACGCAACTACATTTTTTGTTTTTTATAACAATTATAAAATCGAGAATCGAATCTATTCCTTTTCTATTCTAACAAAAAAAGCTAATACTTTTTAATTAATTGAATTAACCAAAACTTTCCTTAAAGCTTCGTTATTTAGTATTAAAGAATGATAATTATTATTATTTAAAATTAACTTTAAAAATTACAAAGTTATAAAAAAGAATGCGGAGTTGAATTAAAAGATTATTATAAATCCAATAAATATATTAGTTCTAGAAACAATTATTAAAATTAATATAGTTATTATAAACATTAAGCTTTTATATACTTTTATAATTCTTTATATAATTGTAATATATAACAATAACAATTAATCTTTGCTTTTTTTTGAAAATAATATATTATATTTAATGATACTCAAATTATACTATAATTTAATGCTAATCTTCAATAAAAATATATCGAAGAAAGGAAAATTTGTAATATTTAACTTTTCGATAAATGTTTGTATACTTTTTGTATATTCTATTAAATAAACATTTATAGGAATTTTGTTTTGGGATAATATACTAATAAAGAAAAACGTTTTGAAATTATTACAAAAACCAAAAAAACAATTCAATTTATAATACAAAAAGTTAAAAAAAAATATTTTGGCTTTTTTTGTATAAATTTTCAAGGAAACAAAAAAACGAGAAAAAATATATAAAAGATATTTATTTTTTGATTGTTTAATAATAATTTATATATCAAAACTAAATATCAATTTCTTTATAAATAAAGAATTCATTGCTTTTTCTTATTTTATTCTTGATAATTAAAAGTTTGATCGTTTGTGTTCTTTAAGTTTTAATATTTATAGTTTTCAAAACAAATCTTTTAAAGATAATGAAGATTTAGGATCTTTAAAGAAAAGATAACGCATTGAGAAAAAAAAATCATTATAATAATCCATTCGTAAATTAAAATTGTTTTGTATATTAAAAAAATCGTTTGTTATATAAAGCAAATGATTATAGATTTTTGAAGTATTTGAAATCGAAATAATGAATTCGAAATGCAATGGATTTGCAAAAAGATATTTTGCAAATTTGTAAAATATAGTAATTGATATTGAAAAATATTGAATTAGTGGATTTTGTTAAAGCATTTTGTTGATATAATAGAATAAGTATATTAGTTTACTTATTAATATATAAACTTAATTAAATTTATTTTCGCAGTTTTCTTTTATTTTTTATTTTTAATTAATTAAAGTTAATCAATAAATAAAGTAAAAAAAAATGTGAAATTGTAAAATAACTTCGATTATTCGGATTTAACACTTTTATATAACTTCGCTTTTTATAAGAAATATTTATACTTTTTTTACTTTATATTTTAAATCATTATATTATATTTTATTTATTAAGTTTTATTTCCTTTATTACTCTTTTTTTTGATTGTATATATATTCATTATAATCTAGATTATTCATCTTAATTATTTTTTCTTTCTTTATCGTCTATAATTGTTTTAGTTAAATTTAGCCTCTACTCCCTTTTTGTTATATTATTCTTTCTTAGAAAACCATTCTTTTTGTTGTTATTTCCATCCTTCATCTTTTTCTCTTTTACAATATCAATTTATTATTAACATTATTAATGATATTTGCAAATTCAAAAGTTTTAATAATAATATATAGATCTTTAATAAATCAAAAACCTTATTTAAAGATAAACAATAAAGCTAAAGATTTACCAATAGGAAATCTTATCTAATGATCTATAATGTTATTTAAATATCCTTTATATTTATATTAAATATCCTCTACTTTTTTGATAATAACAATATTGTCTTTTAAATATTCTTTTTGAAAGATATTAGTAATAAACTATACCTTATCCCGGACTATATCGATTACTAATTCATTTATAATTTTTTTAAACTTATATTATAGAATTAATATAAAATAATTAAAGAAAATGTATACGTTATATTGCAATTTAATAAATCGATTTTTGTATTATTTTAAAATCTACAAAAGATAATTAAATTTTTCTATATACTATACTTCAATAACGATTAAAGAGATTATAAATCGTTAATTAACTTTATTACATTTAATCTTTTTAATTGACGAAAATCTTGATTTATTCATTATAAAAAACAAAAAGTATAACAAAAATGAAAAATTGTAATACTAAAAAGCAAAAGGATATAAAAGATCTAATATAAAAGTATAAAGAATTTTATAAAAAAAATGAGATTTATAAATATAAAAAAAGCTAAAGAATTAATAGATTAATAAAAAAAAACAATTATTTAAAAGCAAAAAAATCAATATCGAAGTTAAAGAATTGTAAAATTGTTAATATAAAAGAATATAAAAATCAAAATATAATATATAAAAAAATTTTTTATTATTGAAAAAAAGAATTAAAGTAAAAAGAAAAAAAAAGTATTAATATAACAAAAAAACAAATTAAACAAAGGTAATATATAATATAAACAATTAACAAAAAAAAACAAATGATTTAATACAAAAAAAAAAATGAAAATCATTTTATTAATGAAGTAATTGCTTTATTTATTAATAAATGATATTGTTTTTAATAATAAATAATTTATTTATTTAAAGTAAAATAACAAATTATAAATAGCTTCGGATAATAATCTCGAAGGATTTAGTTAATCCATTAAATAACAATATCGAAGATTTAATTAAACTATTAAACAATAATATAGACTAATATCTTTAATAAAGCTGGATTTTAAGATTAAAGCTTTACATCAAATTCGAGAAGTTTAAGATTTTGTTGCTATAGATTCTAATTTGCGAAAAGGAATTTCGATAGCTAAATTAAATTGATAAAACAATTAACTTTTTCCAAATATTGAATTATCGTTTATTAATTAATTTATATTTTTCAAAGTTTGTTTAATAAATCTTTTAAATAAAGAAATTAAAGTTTTTAAAAGATCTTCAATTTCCAAATCGTTATTTTCAACTTTGTTTAACTTTATTAAAATAGCTATATTATTACGCTAAATGAACTTTTTGAATTTATTATTTATATAAATTCTATGCAAATAAGTTTTATTCAATTCCTTTAAAATATAAATACTTTTGTTTATATTTGCTTTTATTATTTAATAAAGTTCAAATCATTAATATTTAAATTTCCGTTTTTTTGATATATTGATTTTGCTTAATAGATTATTATATAAAATTATATTGTTTTGTTTAATATTCTTTTTTGTTACATTATAATTTTTATTAAAGTATTCTTTTTTATTAAATTGATAACGCTTTTTATATAATATAGTTTTTTAAATATTCTTATTCAATCATCTTTCATCACCGACGACGATATATCACGATACAGCGCCGTATAACATAAGATACACATACGAAAAAGATACAAAACGCCCTTTTAAGCCATTATAGCGGAAACGGGCTTTATTATACTAACGAAAAGATCGCGGGTAATCGATAACAATTATACACGACAATAAAACCCTTTCTTATCCACTTTTCTTCAAAATCGAATTGAAAAAAGATTTAAAAACATATCGCTTTCTTTTATTATACTTAAAAGGCTTCAATAATCAATAGCTTTTCAAAAAGTCAATAAGCTTTTACAAAAGATTAAATAACAAACGATAATCTATTGCAAATACATAATCGTATTCGTTAATTCTTTAGAAAAAATCGTTAAAACCTTTACCAAAGAAAAAGTGTATATTATTATATTAATCCAAAAAGCGATCCTAATATGCGTTGTAAACGCTTTTATAACAAGTATAATCATAAACCCAAAAATCTTTAAAATATAAAAAGATATAATAATAACTAAAACGTTTATAATATAAACAAGAATCGTAAAAACCTTTAAAGCTAATAAACTATTAATCGCCTTTCAAAACAAAGCCCCTAAAACAAACTCTGCAAAAAAAAACATTGTTAAAATAATAAAAATGAATAAACATATTTTTGCTAAATATGTTTTTTTTATGGGTTTATATTGCAATAACCCTTTTCTAATTCGAAAAAATCTAATTAAAACTATCCCGAATATTAAAAACAAAGATATCCTAAAGGTAGTAAAATGCAAATCGGGTTGAGTATTATACTCTAAATCCTTAAAGATAAGGGATACTTTAATAAAAAATATTTATAAATTAAAAATCTGCGAAATCATTAAAGCTATATACTTTAATCTTCTAAAGATATAATATAGTCATTGTATACGTTTGGTATTAAATACTTTGTTTAATGCGATCAATAAACAAATCGAAATCATTAAAGAGATAGTAAAAAAAAAAGCCCGGATCCAAATCGATATCACCCCGATAAAATGCTTCAAAAACTTCGGAAACGATGTGAAGAATATTTAGATAGTTAGTTTTATTACCCTAATTGCTTCTTTTCGCTTATTTGGAACTATCCCTCTTTCTACCCTTCTACCCCCTCGCAATCAAATAAAGCTTTACAAATAAAGCTGTTAAATTTACTGCAATATCTACTATTGTATAAAACCTATACAATATAACAATTATAGTATCGCAAAAACTAAGCATTAAAGATTAATGTATAAACTATACTCAATGTTTGCGAAATATAATGGATATTATAATCCGTTTTTAATAGGATACAAAAGCTGCCCGCTAGCGCTTCGCAATATAGCCGAAAGTAAACTATAGTGCAATTTAACTAAAGCTTAAATGAAACTAATTTGCAAAAACAATTAAGCGGTTTAGAAAACGTATATCCTAGAGATAGTTATAAGTACTATACAAATAGTATATACATTTCAAACAAAAGCTCAAAACTCTTAAGCGTCCTAAAGCATACAAAGCTTTATATAATTGGGCGCCATTTGAACCCTAGCGTTTACTCGCATCGAGATCCAAATATTAACAATTTCGAGGGAAACAAATAATAACGTTAAATATATAACAAATGCAGCGATATTACAAAATAAAGCATCGAAACGCTTTAAAGCAATCTTGGATCAAATAAATTTAAGGCTTTTGTTACAGAATAGTATATATAGAGCTTGTATTAAGAATACGATGGATATCAATGATAACAATGCCGCGATAACCATATAATTGATTGAAACTATCGATTCTTTTAATAAATAAAGGCCCGGATCAACGTAATGGCAAAGATCGCGAGGATAATCCAACCCCATATATAACAATAATATAGATGAATGTAGGAAAGAAAACAAAAGTATATAATGTTTTACTTCAATTCATTTACAAAAGCAAAGCGGACGTAATTTATATTTAAGAATCTTGAAGTTTATTAAACATCAAAATACAGAATCATTTGATATACAAATATTACGTTTTTTACAACTTATAAAAATTGGAAAAAACAATCAAAAAGAAAACCAAGCAATTAAGAATTATATCATATATACGGCGAAAGGCTGTGATACAAATACAACAACAGTGTGAAGAATATTGTAGGGATATAGTATAACTTGAAGTAAACGATTACTATATAGTTAATATTTATTGTAAGCTTAATACTATAGTAATAATATATTATACAATAAGTATTACTTTGGCGCTTTATATACTAATTAAAGGGAACTTTAATGCGAAACACGATATTTACGAACCAAAGGTATTGTTAACTATTCAAAAAGCTTTATTTATTAATTAGTTATAGAATACTGGCATAGACTTTATTGGCGAGATAGGGATACTTACTCATTGCGTAAAGCATATAATTGATTTTACTTTTTTCAATATACTTTTTGTAGAGATGGTAATACGCCGGGATATAGATTGCGGATCGGATTATTACATATAGATCATTACTATTTCAGAACAAAATATAGTATTTAGCAAATGTATTGAATACAGGGTTATCGAAAGCGGCTTATATACATTTGCTAATCTAATAAAAAGTGGAGCATATTGGTTGCCGAAAATCGGAAGTATCGCTATAAATATTAAATTGAAAATAGTTGCAAAACGGTTTATTAATTTATTCTAATGATCGATATGGATTGCAAAGCGATTGGCGAGCAATCAGGTATAATCAATGCTTTGATGGATCAATAAGAGTATAATGGTATATGGTTTATACAAACGCTTTGATAAGACTTTCGAGGATAGGAAACGGATATTTATTACAATATATAAAACGAAAAAAAAGTATTGAAGAAAAGTGATCAATAATGCATTGGATAACGCAGATTTGTATAAAGTAATAAATTGATACAAAGTAACCTTTTCTTTTAAAGCTTTGTTGCTTATAGTTAATGGCCAATCAATTAAAAGTATAAAAAAGAAAGTATAGGTTTTACTAAACAAAGTATTATATAGATACGATAGTATTAACAATTTAGAAACGGATCCAATATTAAAAAGTTATATTTCTATTTTCCCTTGGAATATTATTGTATTTTTTAAAAAAGTGAAATGAAATATTATTGAAATTTTAAATACTTTGTTAAAAGTTAACGGGATTATAATTAAACTTTTGAAAGTTTGTTGAAATAATATTAAAGAATATTTATATAATCTTTTTGAATACTATTTCAAAAAAAACTACTTTTCCAAAGTTTAACGATTAGCCGAAATAATAATGTTACTCAAAGTTGATAAGAAAAATAAAAGCTTTATATACTTTTAGTATCCGATAACCTTATTATTCTATGTAAACAAAAGTTTGGAATAAACTATTGCAAAACGAATAGTATAGATATCGTTGATACATAGTATACTAAACCTTCAATATTGCGGGGCATTGTTTAAACGATTGACTATAAACTTAGTTATAGTATTTATATACAATATGAAATATACTTTTACTAGGAAACAAAAAATTACACTAGTTACAATGAATATTCAAAATGTATTCGATATATTACTACCTTAACGGCTATTAAAAAGGATATAGAATCAAAACTGATCTATAACTCTTTTGAAAATGATTCGATTGTTTTTATTAAATTGCAAAATAATGGTTAAACTAAAGGATGCGTATACAAACAAGTTGTAGGTATAATATAATACTCTTCAAAGTTTATCTTTATCTCCAATGCTTTATATACTTTATTTAATAGAACTTTTGAACCAGGATCAAGCTTTTCGTTTCGAGTACGCGAACAATATCGCGTTTTACAAAATGAACAATATATTGAAAAAGAATACTATAGCAATTGCGTAAAATATATAAAGGATCGAAGTATAGAGATAGATTAATAAAGTTGCTTTTGCGCCAGAAAAGTTGAAGATGATATACTTTACTTGTAAACATTATACATACACCTTGAAAATTGTTATCTTTTTTATATTAACTATACAGCTTATAATAAACACATTAAATGATATAAAACAATCAACATTGAAATGATTAAAAGTATAACTCGATTGCAAGTTTATATTCAAAAAGTATATTGCAAAACGAATGGAAAAAGCGCGGAAAATAGTATTATATATTAAACATTTTGCTAATATACAATATAGGCCCTCTACGGCCTCTCTACGAAAAGCCATTATTATATACATTTTGTTTTTGTTATTATATAAAGCAAAAACGTAATACTCGGAACGAACGAAATTAAATGCAAATGACGACTATTTACAAGGCATTATAGTAAATACTCGTATAGGGTTATATATAGCGAAAGCGAACAAAATAATCAATATAATAACAAAAAATATATTACCAATCTGAAGGATTACGCTTATAATGGCTGATCTATATAACGCGGGCTTTTCGCTTTGCAAAATAGCTTTGGAACATATCCGTATTAATATAGCTTTTCGATTTAAAAAACTGAATATACATTACTTGTTTACTATACGCTTAATCGCATTAAAGTATTGTATGCAATGCAATACAAAGCTACAATTAATAAACCGATTGCTTTCAAAAGCGTTTTGTTTAATTCTTTTCTTTTTGCATTATACCCCCGAGTATAAAATGGACTTTATAGGAAGAATAAATAAAGAAATAATAACGAAAAGCTTTATTAATTAATAAAACACTTTATTCCTTAATACAATTATTATCTTCTTCAATAGATCCGAGTTGTACAATGATGTAAATAAGCATATAAGCTACAATTACGTGATTTACTAAAGATAAGATTTTGTTATTACCAACAAAAGTGCAATTAATATACTTTTATACGTTTTCAATGCAAAAACGATAAATGTTTTAAAAGAGCTACAAAAAGCATTAATATTACTAATTATTATAAATATATAAAGATAGCTTTGTATTGATAATACTTCGATAATATAATACAAACATACGAATACTTTGGATACTTTACAATAAACGTTCTTAGAAAGCTATAGATTCATCGATTAATATACGGTTAAAATACAATAATCCTTCGGGTACCAAAAGATTACCGATAACAAAGCAACGAATAGACTAATAAACACAAACGCGAAAAGCAATATAGTAGATTCAAGGTTTATTGCGCAATCAATAATTAATAAAATAAATTCGATAGTACAAAGCTTAATTCGCAATGCAACAAACGATTAGTAAAGCAAAAACAAGTTTATGTTAACGGAAGGATATTGCAAATAACAATTGAACTACGCATTTAAAGAGCTTATAAAGCTTAAACTTATTAGATCAATATTGTATAGACTATTAACGCTACAATCTAAACAGCGATTTTGAAATTTATTATAAACGTTTTAAATACAAAAACGCAAAGACTCATTGCCTATATAACAAAGCTAAAACCCTTAAGTATTTCGTTTTTTGTAAGATCTTTATCAAAAGATTCCATTCGTAATCGTTTAAACCCATCCGCCTATTAACGATTGTTTAAAAAAAGTACAATTATATATAACAACTTTTCGCTTTTCCAAAAGAGTTCGAACGTTTTGTTGCAATAATATAATATTTTACATTTTGCAATCGAAAGTTTAACAATACTCCGGATAACATTTAATACAACGCTTTATCCGATTTTTTCCTTACCCTCCCTTCCTTCTCTTTATTCTTTGCTTTACTTCGAAACCTAATCTAAAGCGCGATTTATAAAGCGCGATACAATACTTTATACAACAATATAAAAACTGCAATCTAATATAACAATTGCCTCTTTAACGTTCTCTATTAATACAATTGCTATATAGCTTAATACTTACTCTTTTTAAATATAACAAGCAAAAACCAACCCTTTTAATACAAAACGCTTTTTTAAACAATAGAAAAAGGTTACTCAATAGAATTAGAATTGTAAAAAACCGCCGGGAGAAAGCGGTCTCAATGCTTTAACCTAGCGATATTGTACAATACGTACCTAAATGGTAAGCTCCTGGATCTACGACCCATTAATATATCATCCGTCTCTAGTACCCTTCGGGAGGTTAAGAGCCTAGCTAGCTTACATAGACGTTAAACATAATAAATAAATAAATAAATAAAAATATTCTTATTCTTTATTTCAAATTGATATATACGAATAATCAATAAATCGAATTTTGTTTTTATAATATTCTAGTTTAAAATTTTCTATATATAATATTTGGTTTCGATTAATAGAATAGGATATTAATTATAAATTATATAAAAAAAAGTAAAATTGATAAGTTTATGAATAATAACTTTATTAATCATTAAAATAGCGTTTAAATACTAAAACTATTTTCTTTTTCTTTTTATCGTTTTGATTAAACTATTCTTTAATAATTAATATCTATATTATATTACTTTATTTGCTTTTGAGTTATATATTAAAATTTAAACTTTATTAATTTTATATTTTATTATAAAATATTCTATATAATCTTTGTTTTTAAACCTTTTATTTATTACAACTTTTTCAAATATATTATATCGATAAACAACATTTCAAAAAAACAATGCGATATTCTTTAAATTGATAATATGCAAAAACTTTGCTTTAATTTATTTAAAAAGATTATTATATAAAACCATCAAATATTTGTAATTATTATTAAGAAATATATAGATAATATCTAAACCGCATTTGGTTTAATATATATTGATTTAAATCGAATATAATAACTTTTTTTTAAGATTTGATTTGCAAAATTGATAATTAGGATAAGCTTTAATAAACGCTTTAATTTTTTGAAATATATTTATTTAATAATCTAATTAATGAATTTTATTGAATATATTTTTTATTCCTCTATAACTATATATATTATACAAATAAAAGATCAATTTCAAGCGTTTATTTTTGTTATCGATAATTCGTTAATGAAGTATATTCTTTGATCCATTTTTAAACAAATATCTATTCTATACATTAAATCCCAAAATTCTTTTTTTGAACTTTCCAAAATCTAATATTATTATATTTATTAACTTTTGTAAAGTTAATAAATAAAAAGCGATTTTTCGATTATTTTTTAAGTATTTATTATATAATATAATACTTTACAAATTCGTAAAGTTTCGCAAGTTATTTATTATTACAATGTTATTAAACTTTTCAACAATCTAATCATCAATATTTATTTCATTTTTAAAAAAATCAAAATAATTTCAAAATTGTTTTAATAATTCATCGATAATAATATAAAATGCTCTTTTAATATATTGAATTTTAAAATCGAACAATCGAATTTAAACGATCTATTTTGTAATCAAAGCTTTAAGTAAATCAATAGCAATACAATTGAATTATACAATCAAAACTTTAACATCAATCTCAAAAATAAAATATATATCGTAAAGATCAAATCTAAATTTTCACAAAGCTTTCAAAACATTACAATATTTTTTTTAATTGCATTGTAATTTCTTTCAATAATATTCTATATTTCATTTTCAAAACAAATTATCATTCTTTTTCTATTAAGCATTTAATTCAAATGATCGCTTTATTCTTCAAAATTAGTATTAATATTGCAAACAATTTTATTAATCTTTTTTAGATTACTATATTATAAAAGTATAAAAGCAAAAATGTGGGTTAAAGTATACTTTAAAAAATCTATAGCAAATTGCTTTAAATTTATTCAAATAAATTTTGCATCTTTTTTTAACAATCGATACAAAGGATTTGCTTTTTTAGCGAAATTCTTTATTTAAATCCAAAAAAAAATATAGATTTCAAAAAACATTCGAATATTATGCTTATTAAATAATATAAGCTAATTGATAATCTTTTGGATTTTTGTATTTATAAAAGTTTGCTTATTAATATTATAAATATAATTAACAATTTGAATTCTATTTATATATTATTCTAATTTAGTTTTAATTAAATAATCCGTTTTTTTTAATTATTTAAACGTTTTATTAATAAATTGAATATGCTTAAAAACAAAACGTTTAACTTTATTTTTGATTTCTTTTATATTGTAATTATTTAATGAATTTTTAATTCCAATATTATTTAGGAAAAGCAATATTATAGTTGGCGAGAAATTGTTTAAGATTTTTAAAACAATCCTGCAAAATTAAACCATCAAGTTTCTTGTTTTTTATAAAAAAGTTATTTATTACAATAAATTAAATAAAGTTTGAAATATAATTATATTCTTACTTTTTTTTACCAAAAAAATTTGATTATAACTAAAAAAGAAATCAATTAAAAAAGTAATTATACACTTCGCAAAATTTTCAACGAAAATATTTGTATTAAATAAAAGATTAACATCCTGTATTATAATCTTGTTCAATTTAATAATAATATTAATGATTTTGTAAATATTAAAAGTCTTTTTTTTGATCAAAAACTATAGGTTTTTGTATAATTTTTTGCAATACTCGAATATTCTTTAATTAATATAGTTTTAAAGCATTTTAAAGATTATTTATATCAAAGCTTTTGGAATCGAGAAACTTATTGTTTATTATACTATATACAGAACTATATTGATCTTTTGGGAAAATATAATATCAAATTATATTTTGTTAATATAAATTCAATTAAATATTAAAACATTTTCGCGGTTCAAAAGATACGATAATAATAGATCTTTTTTTTGTTCGATAAATATATCTTTATGCTTGATTTCCTTTATATATTCAAAAGTTAATTAGTATCTTTCAAATTTATTATTAAATCTTAGTATTAAGTATTTCTTTTATTTACTAATAAGTTCTTAATAAAAAAACATTTTTTTGTAATGTTTAAACTAATTTGTTAATCTTTTAGGATTTTCTTTATTTATATTTGTAAGAATATTGAATAATCAAATTTTATTAGTTTTATTCTTATATAAAGTATTGATAAAAAATAAAAAATCTTTTCGGAAATTTTTTATCGATATTTTAATTATTAAATATACAAATCGTATAATAATTCGATAATATTTATAAGTAAATTTGTTATTATTTTCGAAAATAATTGAATATTCAATATACTTTAGTTTATTAATATATAAATTTTGCGGATTTGGAAATAAAATATGGTTTTCGATTGGTTTTAAATAAATTAATATTTTTTTCAATTATTCCCAAAATTTTAGGTTTAACAATTTGTAATATTTGTTAAATACTATTTGTTTTTCCAAAAGTTCTATATCTCGAAAAGGATTTAATACAAAATTATTAATATATTGCTTATTAAATATATTAGAATCTAATTTTCCTTATTAATATCGAAGAAATGTTTATTGTAAGCTATTTGCGATATTTGTTTGTTATACCAAATATTTGTATAATATTTATTATCGTTATTAATAATCGCAATGTATTATAAATCGTATTAATAATTCAATATGATTTCGCCGGCAATAAATTATAGTATATTTAATAAAAACTTGTTTTAAACATTTTCCATTATATAGATATTGATTATATTTGTAATTCCATTTAAAAAGATTTTAATATTCTTATATATATCTATAATTTTCGATTCGATCATATCGATATTAATAATACTTCTATTTATCAAGTTTATTGAAAAGTTTAAAGTTATATATAATTTGTTATTTATTATATTAATAATAAAACTATTATTAGAAATGGTTTTGATCAAATTTTGATTATTTAATAGAATCTTAATTATCGATAATTTTTTATAATTTCGATTCATTTTCGAAATGTATATAACCTAATTGTATATTGTAAGACTATAGAATAACTCCGACCATTCGAACCTAACACCTTTACATGATCTCGCCTCTTATAAAGAGTATTTATACTTTTTTTACTTTGTATTTTAGATCATCATATTATATTTTATTTACTAAGTTTTATTTTCTTTATTACTTCTTTTCTTAATTGTATATATATCCATTATGATTTAAATTATCCATTTTAATTATTTTTCCCTTTTTCGTTATTCATAATTATTCTAGTTAACCCTAGCCCTTACTTCTTTTTTATTGTATTGCTCTTTTCCAGAAAGCTATTCTTTTTATTATTTTTGTTATTGTTTTTATTCTTTATTTTCTTCTCTTTTATATTGATGATTTATATAAAAATAAAGGTTTATTCAAAGTTAGTTATTTATAAAAACAATATGCAATTTTAAATTCCTTTCGATATATCAGAGTACTTTGTAAAGAATCCAAAGTATTAGAAAAATTGACGGAGAAACTACGAACGATGATAATACGGAATTGCATTTTTTGATAAGGATAAAAAAGAAGCAAAGATAACAAAATAGATTATATTTCGAAGGAAAAGAATCTAAATCGCAAACAATTGTATTCTTGTTCGATATCGATCATTTAAATGTAACGATAATAAAGATAAGATTTAACAATATTTATATTACAAATCGAACAATAATACAAAATGATTATAGAATTAATAATTACTATCAAAAGCAATAGTTTTCTTTATTCGGCGATTTGGTTTATAAATTGTATGTTAAACTTACTTTATAATTTATAACCCGAAAAATTCAATATATATTATTTATATAGCTTTTGTTATTAATATTGAAAAGCTTTAAATGGCTTTACACTTTTAAATCTAAAAATTAAATTGAAAAAGGAAAAGTACAATCTATTAGAACTTTAAATAATTATTAAATCGGTTTGATTATATTCTAATTCGATTAAATACTTATGATTAGAATACTAAGGATTAGTATATGAAATAAATGGATTTTGTAGAATAATAAGCAATAATGAATTTCGGTATAATTGTAAAAATTTTATTTTAAGTTTAAATATAGCAAATACTAAGCCTTCGAGAAGGATTTAAATATATTTTGATTGTTTACCTGATTGATTTAGCGTTGTTTTGATTAACTTATATAAGCCAAATTGCGTCGATCGATATACTATATTTCAATGTTGATAAATACATACAACGATACTTTACGAATTCGTAAAGTATTAACATCGAAATGAACGAGGATTTTATTATTATTAAAATCCTTTATTTATTATTAAAGATTTGTTTTTTTTTTGTTTATATTATTCTTATCACTTCTTTATTATTTTATTTTTGTTATCGAAAAATTTATATTTTAATTATATTATATTTACATTTTATACAATTTAATTGTTTAAATTATAATACTTCGTTGATCAATTATGTTTTCCGAATTTACTAATGATCCCAACGCATTTGCGTTTGATACAATGGCTTTTAAAAATCCTAAAGTCGAAAAGACTAATAGATCTATCAACAACAAACAATTTGGTCCTTTTAGCAAACTAAAGCCTTGTAAAGGTAAGCGCTATAATGCCAAAGGTAAGCAATTTGTAAAAGCAAAGCTTAAAATCATTATTTCTTTTAAAGTTAAATCCGATTTTGAGGAAGATTTTAAACAAAATAAAAATGCCTTTATACTCAACAAAAATAATATCAAAAAGCTTGTTAAAGCTTTTGTAAAATCCAATAAAAAAATCTACTATTCGCAAAAAAAAAAAGAATGTTATGGTTCGATAGTACTAATGCAATAGAGTGATGCAAGGCTATAAAGGATCTTAAACGAAAGTATAATATAATTAAGGAAAAATTCCATTATCGAATTTCTAAACAAATAAAGCATGATTTTCGATTTAATGTAAAGATTATAAATGAATACAAATTATTTGATTAAAATGAGAAAAAAATCTTTAAACTTACTTTTCTAGCAAAATATATTACACGAAATATTTTTCGATTAAAATACAACCAAAACTATTTGTAAACTTTAATATTTAAATATAATGCAAAAGAAAAGTATAATCTTGAAGATATATTAACCTATAGCCAAAACTATAATCTTATTGTAATTCAATTTATAGCAAAGAAAAAGATTATTATTAAAACCATTATCTTTTTGTTCTTGAAAAGTTTAAATATTTGATTAAGATTAAAATTTATCAATAAGATTGGTAGTCTATTAAAGAAACGTTACACTTTAGTTTAAACCTTGATTTATATAGTTTACATAAAATATACGGATCTGTTAAACCATAATAAAGATTTTGAAAAGAAAGCTTAATTAAAGAAAATTAATATTAAGATAACTAATATTATTATAAAAATTGTAGAAAAACTTAAGAAAAAGAAGTCTACATTTTCCAAAGATTATAATGATAAAATAAATTTGTTAACCAAAGTATTCGAAATATTTATTATTAAAAGCATTATATCTTTAATCAAACCTATCACTACAAAAAAGTCTATAGCTTTTTTCAATTTTATTAAAGTTTTTGATAATGATAAAGTAATAAAAATTAATACAGTTTACAACAAATCTTACTTTTATTATTAGAATATATAGTTTGGAAACAAAAGCTATACTATGAAAAAAGATTATCCGATTTTCAAAAAGTATTATATAAAAAAATGAATCATTTTCGATAAATTTAATGTTATATATTAAAGGAAGAATCAGAATTAAACAAAACCATTTCAAATCTTTTATAATAAAAATATAAATCCTTTAGCACGTTTTATAACGGCCAATATAAAAATGAATAAATGGGATAAAAAAGATAATTCAAATTCAAAATCAATTAAATATATTAATATCATTAAGATTGGTAATAATAATGTTCATTTCTTTAACAATATTAATTCAATTTCATCCTCTATTTCTCGCTTAGATAACTTTATTCTGGAATATATCAACGTTATTATTCAATCTAAACCTATTATATCACAATTTAAACAATATATTAACAAAAATAAAATAAGAAAAATCATTTCCATTTTAAAGCGAAAACCCGAAGATATAATTTCAAAACTTGTTATTTTTATTTTTGCGAAAGTTTAAACGATTGGTTTTTCTTTATTCAATACTTCGGATTTTATAATAAATGATACGCCTTCAAATAGTTAAGATTTAACAAAAATGGATCCGCCGATTATTATTAAAAAAATTATTTCTAAAAAACCAAAAAGAAAATTTATCTTTTCGATTAAAATCAATAATTATAATACAATTGAACAAATTAAATATTTGATTTTTGAAATTGAAATTTTTATTTTTATCGATTTTTTGTTTAAAATAATATCTAAACTTTAAAAGAAATAATTGATTAAGATTAATAATCTATTAAGACCCGAAGCATTAATATGAGAACTTCTCGAAACTGTTAATAATATATTATTTGCTATTTTGAAATCTTATACTATTATAGTTTGAAATCAAAAGTTTATTGAAGTATAAATCAATTATTATAACTTGTTTGAATATAACCCTTTAGTACAAATAAATATAATTTCTGCTACTTTGCTAAATTATTAAAGGGAGGTATATAATTAAATTGTATATATCTCGGAAACGAATCGAAATCGTAAAAAGCTATTGATGATTAAAATTCTATTGAATAATTAAGGTTTAATCAAAGCTATTCCCAATAATGGTTTTACTATTAATATAATGAATAACAAACTATACATAGCTTTAAACCTTTCAATAAACTTAATAAATATAAATATTATTAGTATCGATATAATCAAATCGAAACTCATAGGCATATATAAAAATGTTAAAATCTTTTTTGATAAAATTATAAACATAATTAGCATTTATGTAATAAAAAATATTCGAAATAAACTTTTATTAAATATATTATAGTTTATTATTAACGAAATTATATTTAATTACCAATACAATTTATAATACATTGCGATTATTAATAACAATGATAAACATTATGCAAATGTTTAATATAGCGGGTAAATATTGCAAATGGCTTATAATCGATATTTCTCCGATATTAATAAAGAAAACTAAATTTCGGTATATCCAATAGACAATATATTAATAATCTTATATTAAATCTTCTTTAAAATATAAAACTTTTGAAGAAGCAAATAGCATTTAACGAGTATTATAAATTATTAAACCTAAAACTTCGAGAATGGTTAAAAAAAGTGTTGATTTATTTGAAACCAATCGAAAATTGTATTCTATTTCCAAATCCACAAAATTTATATACTAATAAATTAGAATATATTGGATATTTAATCGCTTTTGAAAACAATGATAAACTTATTTATAAGTATTATCAAATCATTGTATAATTTATGTATTCAATGATTAAAGCATTGATAAAGGATTTTCGAAAGGATTTTTCATTTTTTATTAATACTTTGTATAAGAACAAAACCAACAAAGTTCGATTATTTAATGTTTCTACAAATATAAATGAAGAAGATCCCGAAGGATTAGTAGATTAGTTTAAACGTTATAAGAAAATGTTTTTTTGTTAAAAACCTATTGGTAGATAGAAAAAGTATTTGATACCAAAATTCAACAATAAGCTTGAAGGATACCAATTAACTTCTAAACATATAAAGAAAATTAAATATAAAAATATATTTATTGAATAAAAAAAAAGATCTATTGTTGTTGTATCTTTTGAATTGCAAAAATACTTTAGCATTTAATTGAATTCATATTAACAAAATGCAATCTGATATTGCGCTTCTTTAAAAGATTAATATAATTCTATATACAGCATAGTAAATAATAAGTTTCCTAATTCCAAAAACTTTAATACAAATAATCTTTAAAATGTTTTAAAATCGTATTGATTAAAGAATATTCAAGTATTACAAAAGGCTATACAAAAACCCATGGTTTTTGGTTAAGAAAAAAACTCCTAGTGTAAAAGGAAAGAAGGTAAGGGGTGAAAACAATAATCAAAAACAACAAAAAGAATGGTCTTTTAAAAGAGAGTAATACAATAAAAAGGGAGTAGGAGCTAGGGTCAACTAAAACGGTTATAAATAACGAAGAAGGGAAGGATAATTAGGATGGATAGTTTAAGTTATAATGGATATATATATAATCAAGAAAAGGGATGGTAAAAAAAATAAAACTTAATAAACAAAACATAATATAGTAATCTAAAATACAAAATAAAAGAAGTATAAATACTCTTTATAAAAAGCGAGGTTATATAAAAGTATTAAATCCAAATGGTTGAAGTTATTCTATAATCTTACATTCCTTTCTATTCTATCTATTGATTAACCTTAATCAATCAAAAACAAAAAACAAAAGAAAACTGCGAAAACAAATCCAATTAAATCTGTATATTAATAAGTAAACTAATACATTTATCTCGCTATATTAACAAAATGCTTTAACAAAATCCATCGATTCAATATTCTTCAATATCGATTATTATACTTTACAAATATACAAAGTATCATTTTGCAAATCCATTACATCTCGAATTCATCATTTCGATTTTAAACATTTTGAGAACTTATAATTACTTACTTTGCGTAGTAAGCGATTTCTTTAACGTACGAAACGGTTTTGGTTTGCAAATAGATTGTTGTAATGAAATCTTTTCTTTAATACGTTATCTCTTTTTCGAAGATCCTAGATCTTTATTATCTTCAAAGGATCCGTTTTGAGAACTATAAATATTGGAACTTGGGGAATATAAACGATCAAATTCCTGGTTATCGAAGATAAAATGGGAAAAGGCAATGAATTCTTTATTTATAAGAAAATCGACATCTAATTCTAATATATAAGCTATTGTTAAACAACCAAAAAATAAATGTTTTCTATATGTTTTTTTCTGTTTTTTTATTTTCTTAAAAGTTTGTATAAAAAAGGTTAAAATATTTTTTTTTGATTTTTTGTATTATAAATTGAATTGCTTTTTCGATTTCTACAACAATTCCAAAGCGCTTTTTTTCACTAATGTATTATTCCAAAACAAAATTCCTATAAGTGTTTACTCAATAAAATATATAAAAAATACGCGGGCATTTATCGAAAAATTAAACATTACAAATATTCCTTTTTTCGATACATTCTTATTGAAAATTGGTATCAAGTTACAATATGATTTGAGTATCGTTGAATATAATATACCATTTTCAAAAAAAAACAAAAACTAATCGTTATTATTATACATTATAATTATATAAGAAACTATAAAAGTATATAAAGATTTAATGCTTATAATAATTACATTAATCTTAACAATTGCTTTTGGAACTAATATATCTATTGAATTTATAATAACCTTCCAATCCAATTTCATATTTTTTTTTATAACCTTATAATCCTTAAAGTTAGTTTTGAATAATAATAATTGCTATTTTTCAGTATCAAATAGTAAAGCTTTAAAGAAAGCTTTAATTGATTTAATCGATCAAAAAGTATTAACTTTTTTTACTAGAATAAAAAAGAAACAGATTCGATGTTTAACTTTACAATCGTTGTGAAAAACAAAGGATATAACTACGCTATACAAACTGTACTTCTTTTTTGGGCCAAAAATGTTCAAAGTATTACTATATACAAACAAATGATTAGAATTTTCAATTAAAGTATATTTTATTATAAGGAAAGAAATTGTTAATAAACAATATTCTTTATTAAATCTTTACAAGATTGCTTTTTGCTAAAAAGCTAAGTTAACGCGTACAATTTGTTATATTAAAAAAAAATAAACTATATATAGAAAGCTATAATCCTTTCCTTTTCAACAATAATAATATTAATATATCTTAATCAAAAATCGAATATTATTCTTAATCGAATTGTTGAAAATGTTTGATATTAAAGCCAAAATCCAAACAAATCTTGTTAATAATGGTTCCCCGCCAACGTTTAAACGTACAAAAAGATCTATCTCATCAGAAAAAGGTTTTTGAAAAGCCAACGAGCCAAGAGTTTGTTAATGTCAAGCCTTTTTCTTTGATGCAATTAGAACAACTTCTTTGAACTTAAAAGGCATAACCCACCAATCAATACGACATCCTTGTCTTTATACTTTTAACAATCGATACACCAGTTTATCATTAACATTATCGATTATATCTACAGGTTCAAAAGTTTTAGCAATGGTATATAAATCTTTAACAAATCGAGAACTCTATTTGAAGATAAACAATAAAGCCAAAAGTTTATTAATAAGAAATTTTGCTTAATAATCTATAATGTTATCCAAATATTCTTTATGTTTATATTAAACATCCTTTATCTTTTTGATAACAATTATGTTATCCTTTAAATAATCTTTTTGAAAGATACTAGTAGTAAGCTATACCTTATCCCAAACCATATTGGTTATCGATTTATCCATAATTTTTTTAAACTTATATTGTAGAGTTAATATGAAATGATTAAAGGAAATGTACGTGTTATATTGCAATTCAATAGGTCGGTTTTTATACTACTTTAGAATTTGCAAAAAGTGATTAAATTTTTTTGTATGTTATACTTTAGCAACAATTAAAGGGGCTGCAAATCATTAATCGACTTTATTATACTCAATCTTTTCAATTAGCGAAGATTTTGGCTTATTTATTGTGAAAAATAAAGAATATAACAAAAGTGAGAAATTGTAATACTAAAAAGCAAAAGGATACAAAAGATCTAGTATAAAAGCATAGAGAATTTTGTAAAGAAATTGAGATTTATAAGTACAAAAAAAGCTAAAGAATCAATAGATTAATAAAAAAAACAATTATTTGAAAGTAAAAGAATTAATATCGAAGTTGAAGAATTGTAAAGTTGATGATACAAAAAGGTGTAAAGATCGAGATATAGTATATGAAAAAGGTTATTGTTATTGAAGGAAAGTATTAAAGTAAAAGGGAAAAAAAGATATTGATATAACAAAAAAACAAATTAAACGAAGGCAATATATAATATAAACAATCAACAAAGAAAAACAAATGATTTAATACAAATAAAAAAAAATGGAAATCATTTTGTTAATAAGGTAATTGCTTTATTTATTAATAAATAATATTATTTTTGATAACAAATAATTTATTTATTTAAAATGAAATAATAAATCATAAATAACTTTGAATAACAATTTTAAAGGATTTGATTAATTCATTAAATAACAATATCGAAGATTTAATCAATTTATTGAACAACAATATCAAAGATTTGGTTAATTTATTGAACAACAATATAAACTAACATTTTTGATGAAGCTGGACTTTAAAATTAGAATTTTATATCAAATTTAGAGAATTCAAAATCTTGTTTATATAAATCCTAATTTGCAAAAAAGGATTTCGATAATCAGATTAGATTAGCAAAACAATTAATTTTTTTCAAATATCGGATTATTGTTTACTAATTAATTTATACTTTTCAAAGTTTGTTCAATAAGTTTTTTAAACAAAGGAACCAAAACTTTCAAAGGATCTTCAACTTTCAAATCGTTATTTTCAATCTTGTTTAGCTTTATCAAAATAGTTATATTGTTATATTGAATAAACTTCTTAAATTTATTATTTATATAAATTCCATATAAACAAGTTCTATTTAGTTTTTTTAAGATATAAATATTTTTATTTATATTTGTTTTTGTTATTCGATAAAATCCAAACCATCGATATATAAATTTTCGCTTTTTTGATATATTGATTTTGTTTAATAGATTATTGTATAGAACTATATTGCTTTATTTAATATTTTTTTTTATTGTATTATAATCTTTATTAAAGTATTTTTTTCTATTAAATCAATAACGTTTTTTATACAATATAATTTCCCAAATATCCTTATTCTTTATTTCAAATTAGCGTATACGAATAACCAACAAATCGAATCTCGTTTTTATAGTATTCTAGTTTAAAACTTTTTATATACAGTATTTGATTTCGTTTGGTAAAACAAAATACTAGCTATAAATTATATAGAAAAAAGTAAAATTAGTAGATTTATAAATAATAACTTTATTAATTATTAAAATAGCGTTTAGATACTAAAACCATTTTCTTTTCCTTCTCATTGCTTTGACTAAATTATTCTTTAATAATTAATATTCATATTCCATTGCTTCGTTTATTTTCGAATTGTATATTAAAATTTGGACCCTGTTGATTCTATACTTTGTTGTTAAATATTTTATATAATCTTTGTTTTCAAGCTTTCCATTCATAACAACTTTTCCAAATATACTATATCAATAAATAACATTCCAAAAAAATAATATAACATTTTTCGAATTAATAATATACAAAAGCTTTACTTTAATTTATCTAAAAAAATCATTATGCAAAATCACCAAATATTTATAACCATTATTAACAAATATATAGATAACATTTAAATCGCATTTGGTTTAATATATATTAATCCAAATCGAATATAATAGCTTTTCTTTAAGATCTAACTTACGAAATTGATAATTAGAATAAGTTTTGATAAACGCTTTAACTTTTTGAAATATATTCGTTCAATAATATAATTAATAAACTTTATTGAATATGCTTTCCATTCCTTTGTAATCATATACATTATACAAATAAAAAATCAATTTTAAATGTTTATTCTTGTTATCAATGATTTGTTAGTAAAGTATATTCTTTAATTTATTCTTAAACAAATATCTATCCCGTATATTGAATCCTAAAACTTTCTTTTTGAACTTTCCAAAGTTTGATATTGTTATATTTATTGGTTTTTGTAAAGTTAACAAATAAAAAGCGATTTTCCGATTATCTTCCGAGTATTTGTTGCGTAATATAATATTTTGCGAATTCGTAAAGTTTCGCAAATCATTTATTATTACAATGTTATTGAACTTTTTGATAATTCAATTATCAATATCCATTTTATCTTTAAAAAGATTAAAAGAATTTCGAGATTGTTTTGATAATCTATCGGTAGTAGTATATAATATTCTTTTAATATATCTAATTTCAAAATCGAACAATCGAATCTAAACGATTCATTTTGTAATCAAAACTTTAAGTAAATCAATAGCAATACGATTAAATTGTACAATTAAAACTTTAATATTAATTTCGAAAATGAAATGTATATTGTAAAGATCAAATTTAAACTTTCGCAAAACTTTCAAAATATTATAATATTCTTTTTTAATTGTATTATAATTATTTTCAACAATATTCCATATTTCATTTTCAAAACAAATCATCGTTTTTTTTCTATTGAATATTTAATCCAAATAAACGCTTTATCCTTTAAGATTAATATCAACATTGCAAACAATTTCATTAACCTTTTTCGAATTATTGTATTATAAAAGTATAAAAGTAGAAGTATAGATTAAAGTATACTTTAAAGAATCCATAGCAAATTACTTTAGCTTTGTTTAAATAAACTCTGTATCTTTTTTCAACAATCGATACAAAGGATTTGCCTTTTTAACAAAGTTCTTCATTCAAATTCGAAAGAAAATATAAACTCTAAGAAACATCCGAATATTATATTTATTGAGTAGTATAGACCAATTAATAATCTTTTAGATTTTTGTATTTGCAAAAGTTCGCTTATCAATATTATAAACGTAATTAACAATCTGGATTCTATTTATGTACCATTTTGATTTAGTTTCAATTGAACAACCCATTCTTTTTAATTATTTAAGCGTTTTGTTAATAAATTAAATATATTCGAGAATAAAGCGTTTAACGATTTCCTTTATATTATAATTACTTAATGAATCTTTAATTTTAATATTATTTAAAAACAATAATGTTATAGTTGACAAAAGATTGTTTAAGATTTTCAAAACAATTCTACAAAATTAAATTATCGAATTTATCGCTTTTTGTAAAAAAGTTGTTTGTTACAATAAACTAAACGGAATTTGAAATACAATTATATCTTTACTTTTTTTTGCTAAAAGAATTTGATTATAACCAGAAAAGAAATCGATTAAAGAAGCAATTATATACTCTACAAAATTTTCAGCGAAAGTATCTACATCAAATGGAAGATTAACATCCTGAACTATAATCTTATTCAATTCAATAATAATATTAATAATTCTGTAAATACTAAGGATCTTTTTCTTAACCAAAAACTATGGGTTTTTGTATAGCTTTTCGCAATACTTAAATATTCTTTAATTAATGCGATCTTGAAATATCTTAGAGATTATTTGCATTAAAGTTTTTAGAATCAGGAAACTTATTGTTTGTTATATTGTATACAGAATTATATTGATTTTCTAAGGAAACGTAATATCAAATTGCATTTTGTTAATATAAGTCTAATCAAATATTAAAGCATTTTTGTAATTTAAAAGATATAATAATAATAGATCTTTTTTTTGTTTAATAAATATATCTTTATACTTGATTTCCTTTATATATTCAAAAATCAATTGATATCTTTCAAATTTATTATTGAATTTTGATATTAAATACTTTTTTTATTTATTAATAGATTTTTAATAAAAAAACATTTTTTTGTAATATTCAAACTAATTTGCTAATCCTTCGGGATTTTCTTTATCTATATTTGTAGAAACATTAAATAATCGAACTTTATTGATTTTGTTTTTATATAAAGTATTAATAAAAAATAAAAGATCTTTTTGGAAATCCTTTATCGATATTTTAATTATTGAATATACAAATCGTATAATGATTTGATAATATTTATAAGTAGATTTATCATCGTTTCCGAAAACAACCAAATATTCAATATATTTTGGTTTATCAATATATAAATCTTACGGATCTAAAAATAGAATACAATTTTTAATTAGTTTTAGATAAATTAATACTTTTTTCAACTATTTACAAAGTTCTAGGTTTAATAATTTGTACTATTTGTTAAATATTATCTACTTCTCCAAAAGTTCTATATTTCGAAAAAGATTTAATATAAAATTATTGATACATTGCTTATTGAATATACTAGAATTTAGTTTTCTTTATTAATATCGAAGAAATATTAATTATAAACCATTTATAACGTTTGCCCGCTATATTAAACATTTGTATAATGTTTATCATCGTTATCGATAATTGCAATATATTATAAACTATATTAATAATTAAATATAACTTCGTTAACAATAAACTATGGTATATTCAATAGAAGTTTATTTCGAGCATTTTTTATTATATAAATATTAATTATATTTATAATTTCATCGAAAAAGATTTTAACATTTTTATATATATTTATAAGTTTCGATTCGATTGTATCGATGCTTATAATATTTATATTCACCAGGCTTATTGAAAGATTCAAAATTATACATAATTTGTTGTTTATTATATTAATAATAAAGCCACTATTAAAAATGGCTTTAATTAAACTTTAATCGTTTAGCAAAATCTTAATTACTAATAATTTCTTACGATCTCGATTTGTCTCCGAAATGTATACAATTTGATTGTATATTTTTCTTTAATAATTTAGCAAAACAATAGAAACTATATTTATCTATACTAAAGGGTTATATTCAAATGTATTACAATAATTGATTTGTATTTTAATAAACTTTCGGTTTTGAGCTATAACAATATAGGATTTCAAGATAGTAAATAATATATTATTAATAGTTTTGAAAAGTTCTGATATCAATACTTCGGATCTTAATAAATTATCAATCTTGATCAATTATTTTTTTCAAAATTCAAATATTATTTTAAACAGAAAACCGATAAGAATGGAAACTTTAATTCCAAAGATTAAATATTCAATTTGTTTAATTGTACTATAACCATTGATTATAATTAAAAAAACAAATTTTTTTTTTAGCTTTTTAAAAACAATTTTTTCAATAACAATTAGCAAATCCATTTTTGCAAAACCTTAACTATTCGGAAACGTATCATTCATTGTAGAATCCGGAGTATTGAATACAAAAGATTCAATCGCTTAAGTTTTCGCAAAAATAAAAGTAATAAATTTTAAAACTATATCTTCGAGCTTTTGTTTTAAAATAGAAATGATTTTTCTTGTTTTATTTTTGCTAATATATTGTTCAAATTGCAATGTAACAAATTTAGACTAAATAGCAATATTGATATATTCTAAAATAAAACTATTTGAGCAAAAAGTAAAAAATAAAATCGAATTGATATTATTAGAAAAATGAACATTATTATCAATGATCTCAATAATGTTAATATATTCAATCAACTTTGAATTTGAATTGTTCTTTTTGTTTCATCTATTCATTTTTATATTAGCCAATACAAAATGTACCAAAGGATTTATATTCTTATCATAAAAGATTTAAAATAGTTCTATTTGATTTTAATTCTTTCTTCAATATATAACATCGAATTTATCGAAAGTGATTTATCCTCTTATACAATGTTTTTTGAAAATTGAACAATCTTTCTTTATAATATGGCTTTTATCTTCAAATTATACATTCTAATAATAGAAACAAGATTTGTTGTAAATTGTATTAACCTTTATTGTTTTATCACTATCAAAAACCTTAACAAAGCTAAAAAAAGTTATAGACTTTCTTGCAATAATAAATTTAATTGAAAATACAATACTTTTAGCAATAAACATTTCGAATGCTTTGATTAGCAAACTTATTTTATCATTATAATCCTTGGAAAATATAGACTTTTTTTTCTTAAGCTTTCCTACAATCTTTATAATAATATCAACTATTTCAACATCAATTTTCTTTAATTAAACTTTCTCTTCAAAATCCTTATTATAGTTTAATAGATTTATATACTTTATATAAACTATATAAATTAAAACCCAAATCAAAATATAATATTCCTTTAATAAATTATTAGTTTTATTAACGAATCTTAATCTTAATCGAATACTCAAGCTTTTCAAAAACAAAAAAACGACGGTTTTAATAGTAATCTTCTTTTCCGCTATAAACCGAATTGCAATAAAGTTATAATTTCGACTATAAATTAATATATCTTTAAAGTTATACTTTTCCTTTGCATTATACTTAAACGTTAAAGCTTGCAAATAGTTTTGATTATACTTTAATCGAAAAATGTTTTATATAGCATACTTCGTTAAAAAAGCAAGCTTGAAAGTTTTTTTTCAATTTCAATCAAATGATTTGTATTTATTTATAATTTTTATACCAAATCAAAAATTATATTTTATTTGCTTAGGAATTCGATAACGGAATTTTTCTTTAATTATACTATACTCTCGCTTAAGATCCTTTATAATCTTATATTACTCTATTACATTAGTATTATCGAATTATAGTATTCTTTTCTTCTCCGCGAATAACAAACTTCTTTTATTGAACTTTACAAAAACCTTAACAAACTTTTTGATATTATTTTTATTGAATATAAAAGCATTCTTATTTTGTTTAAAATCTTCCTCAAAATTGAACTTGATTTTAAAAAAAATAATAACTTCAAGCTTTGTTTTTGTAAATTGCTTACCTTTAACATTATAACGCTTACTTTTACAAAACTTTGGTTTATTAAAAAAACCAAATTGTTTGCTATTAATAAACCCATCAATCTTTTCGATTTTAGAATTTTTAAAGATTATTATATCGAACATAAATGCGTTGAGACTATTAATAAATTCGGAAGATATAATTGATTAACAAAATATTATAACTTAAACAAATAAATTATATAATATATAAATATAATATAATTGAAATATAAATTTTTTGATAATATAAATAAAATAATGAAAAAATAATAAGAATAATATAAACAAAGGGAAAACAAATCTTTGGTAATGAGTAAAGGATTTTGATAATAATAAAATCTCTATCCATTTTAGTATTAATATTTTACAAATTTGCAAAGTATTGTTATATATATCTATCGATATTGAAGTGTAATATATCGATCGTAACTTAGTTTATACAAATTAATCAAAACAATATTAAATCAATTAAATAGATAATCAAAACATACTTAAATCCTTTTTAAAAGCTTAGTATTTGCTATATCTAGATTTAAAATAAAATTTTTATAATTGTATCAAAATTCATTATTACTTATCGTTTTACAAAATCTATTCACTTTATATACTAATCCTTAATATTCTAATTACAAATATTTAATCGAATTAAAACACAATTAAACCGATTCAATAATTATTTAAAGTTTCGACAAATTGTACTTTTTTTTCTTCAATTTGATTTTTAGACTTAAAAGTGCAAAACTATTAAAAGCTTTTTAGTATCAACAACAAAGACTATATAGACAATATATATTGAATTTTTCGGGTTATAAACTATAAAATAGATTTGATATACAATTCATAAACCAAATCGTCGAATAAAAAAAACTATTACTTTTAATAATAATTATTAATCCTACAATCATTTCGCATTATTGTTCGATTTGTAATACAAATATTATCAAATCTTATCTTTATCATCGTTATATTTAAATAATCGATATTAAACAAAAATACAATTGTTTACGATTTAAATTCCTTTTTTTTAAAGTATAATCTATTTTGTTGTTTTTGCTCCTTTTTTATCTCTATCGAAAAATGCAATTTTGTATTATCATTATCTATAGTTTCTTTATCAACTTTTTCGATACTTTGGATTCCCTACAAAATACTTTAGTATACCAAAAGGAACTCAAAATTATACATTGTTTTTATAAATAACTAATTTTGAATAAACCTTTATTTTTATATAGATCATCAATATAAAAAAAAAGAAAATAAAAAATAGAAACAATAACCAAAAACAATAAAAAGAATGGTTTTCTGGAAAAAAGCAATATAACAAAAAGGAAATAAAAACTAAAATCAACTAAAACGATTATAAACGATAAAGAAGGGAAGAATAATCAAAATGAATAATCTAAATTATAATGAATATATACATAATCAAGAAAGGGAGTAATAAAGAAAATAAAACTTAATAAACAAAATATAATATAATGATTTAAAATACAGAGTAAGAGGAGTATAAATACTCCTTATGAGAGGCGAGGTCACGTGAGGGTGTTAGGTCCAAATGGTCGGAGCTATTCTGCAGTCTTACACTAGCATTTACAAAATTATTAATACTATTATCGAGTTGAACAAGATTATAATCCGGGATACTAATCTTTTATTTGATATAGATATTTTCGCTGAAAATTTTGCGGGGTATATAATTGCTTTTTTAATCAATTTCTTTTTTGATTATAATTAAATTCCTTTAACAAAAAAAAATAAGGATATAATTGTATTTCAAATTCTATTTAGTTTATTATAATAAACAATTTTTTTATAAAAAGCAATAAATTTAATAATTTAGTTTTACAGAATTGTTTTAAAAATCTTAAACAATCTTTTATTAATTATAACATTATCGTTTCTAAATGATATTGGGATTAAGGGTTTATTAAATGATTATAATATAAAAGAAGTTGAAGATGAAGTTAAACGCTTTGTTTTTGAGTATATTCAGTTTATTAATAAAACATTTAAACAATTAAAAAAAGCGAATTGTTTAATTGAAGCTAAATCAAAATAATGTATAAATGAAATCCAGATTATTAATTATATTTGTAGCGTTGATAAACAAACTTTTGCAAATACAAAAATCCAAAAGATTATTGATTAGTTTATACTATTCAATAAGCATAATATTCGGATGTTTTTTAGAATCTATATTTTCTTTCGGATTTGAGTAAAAAATTTCGTTAAAAAAATAGATCTTTTGTATTAATTATTAAAAAAAGGTATAAAGTTTATTTGGATAAAACTAAAACAATTTATTATAAATTTTCTAAAGCATACTTTAATTTACACTTTTGCTTTTATGCTTTTGCAATACAATAATCCGAAAAAGGTTAATGAAATTATTTATAATATTAATATTAGTTTTAAAGGATAAAGCAATTATTTGAATTAAATATTTAATAAAAAAAGAATAATGATTCGTTTTAAAAGTAGAATATGGAATATTGTTGAAAGGAATTATAATATAATTAAAAGAGAATATTATAGTATTCTAAAAGCTTTGCGAAAGTTTAAATTTGATTTTTATAATATACATTTCATTTTCGAAATTGATATTAAAGTTTTGGTTATATAATTCAATTGTATTGCTATTGATTTATCTGGAGCTCTGATTATAAAATGGATCGCTTAGATTTAATTATTCGATTTTGAGATTCAATATATCAAAAAAGCATTATATATTGTTGTCAACGAATTATCAAAACGATCTCGAAATTCTTTTAACCTTTTTAAAAATGAAATGGATATTAATGATTGAATCGCTAAAGAATTTAACAACGTTGTAACAATAGATAATTTATAAAACTTTACAAATTCGCAAAGTATTACATTGTACAATAGGTATTTAAAAGATAATCGAAAAATCGTTTTTTATTTGTTAACTCTATAAAAACCAATAAATATAACAATATTAAACTTTGGAAAGTTTAAAAAAAAAACTTTAAAATTCAATGTACAAAATAGATATTTGTTCAAAAATAGATTAAAGAATATGCTTCATCAATAAATTATTAATAACAAAAATGAATATCTGAAATTAATCTTTTATTTGTATAATATATATAATTATAAAAGAATAAAAAGTATATTCAATAAAGTTCATTAATTATATTATTAAACGAATATATTTTAAAAAATTAAAGCGTTTGTTAAAGCTTATCCTAATTGTTAATTTTGTAAATCAAATTTTAAAGAAGAATCGTTACATTCGACTTAAATCAATATATATTGGGTTAAATGCAGTTTAAATATCATCTATATACTTGTTAACAATAATTACAAATATTTGATGATTTTGTGTAATGATCTTTCTGAATAAATTAAAACAAAGCTTTTGTATATTATCAATTCGAAAAATGTTATATTATTTCTTTAAAATGTTGTTTATTGATATAGTATATTTGGAAAAATCGTTATAGATAAAGGGTTTAAAAACAAAGATTATATAAAATATTTTGTAGTAAAATACAGAATTAACAAAGTTCAAATCTTAATATATAATTCGAAAACAAACAAAGCAATGGAATATAAACATTAATTATTAAAGAATAGTTTAATCAAAGCAACAAAAAGGAAAAGAAAATGATTTTAATATCTAAATATTATCTTAATGGTTAACAAAATTATTATTTATAAATCTATCAACTTTACCCTTTTTTATATAATTTATAATTAGTATTCTATTTTATCAATCGAAACCAAATACTATATATAGAAAGTTTTAAACTAGAATATTATAAAAACGAAATCCGATTTGTTGATTATTTGTATATATCAATTTAAGATAAAGAATAAGGATATTCGAAAAGTTATATTATATAAAAAACGTTATCAATTTAATAGGAAAAAACGCTTTAACAAAGATTATAATACAACGGAAAAAAATATCAAATAAAACAATATAGTTTTGTACAATAATCTATTAAGTAAGATTAATATATCAAAAAAGCGAAAACTTGTATATTAATAGTTTGAACTTTATTGAATAGCAAAAATAAATATAAACAAAAACATTTATATTTTAAAGAAACTAAATAGAATTTGTTTATATAGAATTTATATAAACAATAAACTTAAAAAGTTTATTCAGCGTAACAATATAACTATTTCGATAAAATCGAATAAAATTAAAAATAACGATTTAAAGATTAAAGATTCTTTAAAAACTTTAATTCTTTTGTTTAAAAAACTTATTAAACAAACTTTGAAAAATATAAATTAATTAACAAACAATAATCCGATATTTAGAAAAAGTTAATTACTTTGCCAATTTAATTTGGTTATCGAAATCCTTTTTCGCAAATTAAAATTTATATAAATAAAATTTTAAACTCTTCGAATTTGATATAGAGCCTTAGCTTTAAAGTTCAGTTTCATCAAAAATATTAACCCATATTATTATTCGATAAATTGACCAAATCTTTAATATTGTTGTTCGATAGATTAACCAAATCTTCGATACTATTGTTTAATGGATTAGCCAAATCTTTCAAGATTATCGTTCAAAACCATTTATAATTTGTTACTTCATTTTAAATGAATAAATCATTTGTTATCAAAAACAATATTATTTATTAATAAATAAAGAAATTACCCCGTTAACAAAATGATTTCCATTTCTTTTTGTTTATATTAAATCATTTGTTTTTTTTTATTAATTGTTTATATTATACATTGTTTTCGTTTAATTTGTTTCTTTATTATATCAATACCTTCTTTTTCTTTTCTTTTTAATCCTTTCTTTCAACAACAACATTTTTCATATATTATACTTTAATCTTTACACCCTCTTATATTACCAACTTTACAATTCTTCAACTTCGATATTGATTCTTTTGCTTTCAAACAATTGTTTTTTCTTATTAATTTATTAATTCTTTAATCTTTTTTATACTTATAAATCTCATTTTTTTTACAAGATTTTTTACACTTTTATATTAAATCTTTTGTATCCTTTTGCTTTTTAATATTACAATTTCTCATTTTTGTTATACTCTTTGTTTTTTACGATGGATAAATCAAAATCTTCGTTAATTAAAAAGATTAAACGCGATAAAATTAATCAATGATTTATAATTCCCTTGATTATTATTGAAGTATAGTATATAGAAAAATTCAGTTACTCTTTGCAAATTTTGAAATAATGCAAAAACCAATTTGCTAAATTGCAATATAGCATGTATACTTCCTTTAATCATTTTGTACTAATTTTACAATATAAATTTGAAAAAGTTATAAATAAATCGATAATCAATATAATCCAGAATAAAATATAATTTATTGTTGATATTTTTCAAAAAGAATATTTGAAAAACAATATTGTTGCTATTAAAAAAATAAAGAATGTTTAATATAAACATAAAGAATATTTAGATAATATTATGAATCATTAAATAAGATTTCTTATTAATAGATTTTTGGTTTTATCGTTTATTTTCAAATAAGATTCTTAATTTATTAAAGATTTATATACCATTATTAGAACTTTCGAACCTGTAGATATTATTAATAACATTAATAACAAACTAATACATCGATTGTTAAAAATATAAAAACGAAAACATTGCATTGATTAGTAGATTATACCTTTTGAATTCAAAGAAATTATTCTGGTTACATTAAAAAAAAAGATTAAAATAAAATGAATTAATAAAAAAACCAAAGACTTAAACTTTTTTTACAATAAATATAGTTTATTAAGTATTGATAATAAATAATATTAATTGAAAACGCTTTTTTGATTTATATTTATATTCGAGATTGAAAATATGGATTTGGATATTTTTATTAAGTTGACAAATCATAATATAATGATTTGGGAATATTTGGATATTGATATTCTGGTTAAGAAAACTAACCACAAAATAAGCTTAATAAACGCTATAATAGTTTATCATTGAATTTTTATTAAACCTAGCAATTATATTGTTGAACATTAAAAGATTAATAAATATATTACCCCCAAAATATACAAATATCCCTTTGTAACTATTAATAGCAATCTTGTATAGTTTCAAACTTTGTTAGAAAAATATATTGCTAAACAAATCGAGTAATATCAAATGGTTGAATTGATTATTCGCTATTCGCTAAATATATATTTATATTATATTCAATAATTGGCAAATATTCTTGGTTTGGAAACTATTCGTTACAAAATGAAGAAGCTGGATAACAGATTAACGAAAGTTTATTGGAAAAAAGATATAATCGATAAAATATATATTTTTAAAAAGTTTTATAATTGGTTTAAACCTTATACTATTGCGAAAAAGGCTTAATATCAACAAACTTTTGGTTTATTAGCTTTTCAAAAGTTTTTTTCTAATATAATAAATCTTTTTGTATATTTGAATATTAACGGGAAACCATTATTAACAAAATTTATTTGGATCTCAATTTCGATACTAAACATTTTCAACGATTTAATCAAAAATAATATTTAAACTTTAATTAAAATATACCAATACTATTATCGTTGAAAAGGAAAAGATTATAGTTTTCTATATACAATTTATTTTTCTTTAATACAACAAATTATGCGCGTTGATTTGACTTTTTAACAAAAAATGATTTTACAAAGATTTAATAAAGAATATCGTTTATTAACAATTCCTTTTCTTATAATAAAATATATTTCAATTGGAAATTCTAATCATTTATTTATATATAACAATATTTTGAACATTTTTGGTTTAAAGAAAAAGTATAGTTTATATGACGCAACTATATTGTGAGACTGCAGAATGGCTCCGACCATTCGGACCTAACACCCTCACATGACCTCGCCTCTTATAAGGAGTATTTATACTCTTTTTACATTGTATTTTAGATCATTATATTATATTTTGTTTACTGAGTTTTATTTCTTCTACCATTTTCTTTCTTGATTGTGCATATGTCCATTATGACCTAGACTGTTCATCCTGATTGTTCTTCCCTCCTCCGTCGTCCATGACCAATCTAGCTGACCCTAGCCCCTACTCCCCTCTTGT
>NGKF01000018.1:553710-630972 GCA_002162555.1 Monilinia aucupariae | reverse complement strand
CGTCCATGACCAATCTAGCTGACCCTAGCCCCTACTCCCCTCTTGTTGTGTTGCTCTCTCTCAGAAGGCCATTCTTTTTGTTGTTTTTGGTTGTTGTTTCCACCCCTCACCTTCTTCCCTTTTACAATATCCTTTGTTTTTTACAACAATTATAAAATCGAACACCAAGCTTGTTTTTTTTCTATTTTAACGAAGAAAATTAATATTTTTTAATTGATTGAATCAATTAAAGCTTTTTTTAAAGTTTTGCTATTTAATACTAGAGAATAATAATCATTATTATCCAAAACTAACTTCAAAGATTACAAGGTTATAAAAAAAAATACAGAGTTGGATTGAAAGGTTATTACAAATCCAATAAATATATTAGCTTTGAGAGCAATTATTAAGATTAATACAATTACTATAAGTATTAAACCTTTATATACTTTTATAATTCTTTATACAATTATAATGTATAATAATAATGATCAATTTTTGCCTTTTTTTGAAAATAATATATTATATTTAGCGATACTTAAATTATATTGTGATTTGGTACTAATCTTTAATAAGAATATATCGGAAAGAGAAAGATTTGTAATATCTAACTTTCCGATAAATATTTATATACTTTTTGCGCATTTTGTCAAATAAGTATTTATAGGAATTTTGTTTTGGGATAATATATTGATAAAGAAAAGCGCTTTGAAATTGTTATAGAAATCGAAAAAATAGTTTAATTTATAATACAAAGAGTTGAAAAAGAATACTTTAACTTTTTTTGTATAAACTTTTAAAAAAATAAAGAAACAAAAGAAAACATATAGAAAATATTTATTTTTTGGTTGTTTAATAGTAATTTATATATCAAAACTAAATGTTAATCTTTTTATGAATAAAGAATTCATTGCTTTTTCCCATTTTATCCTCGATAGCCAGAAATCTAATCGTTTGTACTCTTTAAGCCTCAATATTTATAGTTTTCAAAACGGATCCTTTGAAGATAATGAAGATTCAGGATTTTCGAAGAAAAGATAATACATTAAGAAAGAGAAGTTATTACAACGATTCATTTATAAATTAAAACTATTTTATACATTAAAAAAATTGCTTATTATGCAGAGCAAATGATTATAATCAAAATAATAAATTCGAAATGCAATGGATTTGCAAGGAGATATTTTGCGAATTCGTAAAGTATAATAACTAGTACTGAAGAATATTGGATCGATAGATTTGTTTTGTTGGTATAGCAAAATGAGTATATTGGCTTATTTATTGGTATACGGATTTGGTTGAGCTTGTTTTCGCGGTTTTTTTTTGTTTTTTGTTTTTGGTTGATCGAGGTTAATTAATAAATAAGATAGGAAGAAATATGAAATTGTAAAATAGCTTTAACCATTCGGATTTAATATCTTTATATAACCTTGCTTTTTATAAGGAGTATTTATATTCCTTTTACTTTATATTTTAAATCATTATATTATATTTTATTTATTAAGTTTTATTTTCTTTATTATTCTTTTTCTTAATTATATATATATCCATTATAATCTAGACTATCCATTCTGATTATCCTTCCCTTTTTCGTTGTTCATAACTGTTCTAATTGATCTTAGCCCCTACTCCCCTTTTGTTGTATTGCTCTCTCCCAGAAGGCCATTCTTTTTGTTGTTTTTGTTGTTGTTTCTACCCTTCACTTTCTTCCCTTTTACAATATCTTTTTTTAGTAGTTTAATAAAATAATAAAAACTATATTTATCTATATTAAAAGATTATATTTAAACAAATTATAATAATTGATTTATATTTCAATAAATTTTTGATTTTGAATTATAATAGTATAAAATTCCAAAGTAACAAATAATATATTATTAACAACTTTAAAAAATTCTAATATTAATGTTTTGAGTTTTAATAAATCATTAATTTTGATCAATTATCTTTTCCAAAATTCGGGTATTGTTTTAAACAAAAAGCCAATAAGAATAGAAACTTTAATTTCAAAAATCAAATATTTAATTTGTTTAATTATATTATAATCATTAGTTATAATTAAAAGAATAAGTTTTCTTTTTGGCTTTTTAAAAATAACTTTTTTAATAACAATCAATAAATTCATTTTTGTAAAGTTTTAATTATTCGAAAACGTATTATTTATTGTAAAATCAAAAATATTAAATAAAGAAAACTTAATTGCTTAAACTTTTTTAAAAGTAAAAACAATAAGTTTTAAAACTATATCTTTGGGTTTTTGCTTTAAAATAGAAATGATTTTTTTTGCTTTGTTTTTGCTAATATATTGTTCAAATTGTAATATAACAGATTTAAACTGAATAGTAATATTAATATATTCCAGGATAAAATTATTTGAATAAAAAAATAAAAAATGAAATCGAATTAATATTGTTAAAAAAATAAATATTATTATCAACGATTTTAATAATATTAATATATTTAATCAACTTTATATTTGAATTGTTCTTTTTATTCTATTCATTTATTTTTATATTAGTCGCTACAAAATATATTAAAGAACTATTATTTTTATTATAGAAAATTTGAAATAATTCTATTTAATTCTAATTTTTTCTTCAATATATAATATCGAATTTATCGAAAATAATTCATTCTTTTATATAATGTTTTTTGAAAACTAAACAATCTTTCTTTATAATATAGTTTTTGTTTTTAAGCTATATATTCTAATAATAAAAGCAAGATTTGTTATAAATTGCATTAATCTTTATTGCTTTATTATTATCGAAAACTTTAATAAAATTGGAAAAAGCTACAAACTTTTTTACAATAATAGATTTGATTAAGAATACAATACTTTTGGCAATAAACATTTCGAATATTTTGATTAACGAACTTATCTCATCATTATAATTCTTAGAAAATGTAGATTTCTTTTTTTTAGGTTTTTCTATAATCTTTATAATAGTATTAATTATTTTAATATTAATTTTCTTCAATTAAGCTTTCTTTTCAAAATCTTTGTTATAATTTAATAGATCTATATACTTTATATAAATTATATAAATCGAAGTTTAAATTAAAATATAATATTTTTTTAATAAACTATTAATTTTATTAACGAATTTTAATTTTAATTGAGTATTTAAACTTTCCAAAAACAAAAAAACAATGGTTTCAATAGTAATCTTTTTCTTCGTTATAAACCAAATTGTAATAAAATTGTAGTTTTGACTATAAATCAATATATTTTTAAGGTTATACTTTTTTTTTGCGCTAAATTTAAATACCAAAGCTTACAAATAGTTTTGGTTATATTTTAATCGAAAAATGTTTTATATAGTATATTTCGTTAAAAAAGCAAGTTTAAAAGTCTTTTTTCAATTTTAATCAAATGATTTGTATTTATTTATAACTTTTATATCAAATCGAAAATCATATTTTATTTGTTTAAGAATTCGATAATGGAATTCTTTTTTAATTATATTATATTTTCGTTTAAGATTCTTTACAGCTTTATATTACTTTATTGTATTAGTATTATCGAACTATAATATTTCTTTCTTTTTTGCGAATAGTAGATTTTTTTTATTGAATTTTATAAAAGCCTCGATAATCTCTTTAATATTATTCTTATTGAATATAAAAGCATTTTTATTTTGCTTAAAATCTTTTTCAAAATCGAATTTGATTTTAGAAAGAATAATAACTTTAAATTTTGCTTTTACAAATTGTTTGTTTTTGATATTATAATGTTTGTTTTTACAAAGCTTCGATTTATTAAAAAAACTAGATTATTTGTTATTAATAAACTTATTAATCTTTTCGATTTTAGGATTTTTAAAGATTATTGTATTGAACGCAAATATATTAGGATTATTAATAAATTCGAAAGATATAATTGATTAACAAAATATTATAATTTGAATAATTTGAATTATATAAAATGTAAATATAATATAATTGAAATATAAATTCTTCGGTAATATAAATAAAATAATGAAAAAGTGATAAAAATAATATAAACAAAAAGAAAAACAAATCCTTAGTAATAAATAAAGGATTTTGATAACGATAAAATCTCTATTCATTTCGATAATAATACTTTACGAATTCGCAAAGTATCGTTATATATATTTATCGATATTAAAATATAGTATATTGATCGATATAATTTGGTTTATACAAATTAATCAAAACAATGTTAGATTAATCAAATAGATAATTAAAACATATTTAGATTTTTCCCGAAGGTTTAGTATTTGCTATATTCAAACTTAAAATAAAATTTTCATAATTGCGTCGAAATTTATTATTATTTATTATTCTACAAAATCCATTTATTTTATATATTAATCTTTAACATTCTAATTACAAATATTTAATTGAATTAGAATATAATCAAACCAATTTAATAGTTATTTAAAGTTTTGATAGATTATACTTTTTCTTCTTCAATTTAACTTTCAAATTTAAAAATACAAAATCATAAAAAAAGCTTTTTAATATTAATATTAAAGGTTATATAAACAATATATATTGAATTTTTCGAATTATAAATTGTAAAATAGATTTGGTATACGATTTATAAATCAAATTATTGAATAAAGAAAACTATTGTTTTTAGTAATAATTATTAATCCTATAATCATTTTATATTATCGTTTGATTTATAACATAAATGCTATCAAATCTTATCTTTATCGCTATTAAAATCAAATAATCGATATCGAACAAAATTATAATTATTTACGATTTGGATTTTTTTCTTTTAAAATATAATTTTTTTTGTTGTTTTTACTCCTTTTTTATCTTTATCGAAAAATATAATTCTGTATCATTATCGTTTATAGTTTCTTTATCAACTTTTCCGATATTTTAAATTCTTTACAAAGTATTCCAATATATCGAAAGGAATTCAAGATTATATATTGTTTTTATAAATAACTAACTTTGAATAAATCTTTGTTTTTATATAAATCATCAATATAAAAGGAAAGAAAATGAAAAGTAGAAATAATAACAAAAAAAATGATCTTTTGAAAAAAAACAATATAACAAAAGAGAAATAAAAGTTAAAGTCGATTAGGATAATTATAAACAATAAAGAAAAGAAGGATAATCAAAATGAATGATTTAAATCATAATGGATATATACATAATCAAGAAAAAGAATAATAAAGAAAATAAAACTCAATAAACAAAATATAACATAATGATTTAAGATATAAAGTGAGAGGAGTATAAATACTCTTTATGAGAGGCGAAGTCATATAAGGGTATTAGGTTCGAATGGTCGGAGCTATTCTACAGTCTCATAGTAAGAAGAAATGTGAGATTGTAGAATAGCTTCAATTATTCGAATCTAATACTATTATATAATCTTGTTTCTTATAAAGAATATTTCTACGATTTTTATTTTGTATTTTAGATTACTATATTATATTTTATTTATTAAGTTTTACTTTTTTTTTGATTGTATACTATATTTATTATAATTTAAACTATCCATTTTGATTGTTTTTTCTTTCTTCGTTATCTATATTCATTTCAATTGTCTTTAGCCCTTACTTCTTTCTTATTGTATTACTCTCTTTTAAAAGGTTATTCTTTTTGTTATTGTTTTCACCTTTTATCTTTTATCTTCTACTCTTTTACAATATATAGAATTAATCTATTCTATTTTTTGATCGATTCTCTTATTTAATTCGATGCTTTTTTGAAATTTTTCGAAAATGATAGATTTTTTATAATATACCTCAATGCAAATACGCTATAAAAGAATAGATTAATAAAAAAATTAAAAAAAAGAATAAAAATTGAGATAATTACAAACGTTTTTTTTCCAATTTCGTTGAATTTTTGCTATAACTTTTTCTTTTGTTTTTAACGATATTAATTTAATATTATCTCTACTTTTAATAGTTCTTTTTGTAACGCTTATGCTGTAAAAGAGCTGTTTAGAACAGAGTTAAAAGAGTTTTTAGAATTTACTATTAGTTCTGCTATACTATAAAAAAGATGTTAATATATATACACTATACGCATAAGTATAGCATATACATAACATATACTTATTAATCGAGCATGTGAACCGAAGCGTCAAGCATATAAGCCGTAACAACGTGTATATGCGTCGAAACGTTTGCTATACCAGCCGGACAGCGGAAGTGTAACACTTTCGAAATCTTTTTTAAAAAGATTTTAAACGATTTTAAAAACTTTTTAAATTTAAAAACTTTTATAAATTTATCTTTTTAGTAAAACTATTTAATTGTAGATTATATTACATTAAAATATCGATATTATAAAACTACAGAATGGCTCCGCTCAGTCGGACCTAAACTTATCACGTGACCTCGCCTGACACAAAGAGTATTTATACGGCTTTTATATTGTAGTTTAGTTTTTAGTATATTATATTATATTTATTAAATTTTATTACTTTCATTTTTATTATATATTGTATTCATTATAATCTAAATTATTTATCTTAATTAATCTTCTTTTCTTTATTATTAATAATTATTCCGGCTAACACTAGCCTCTACTTCTCTCTTGTTGTATTACTCTCTTTCAAAAGATTATTCTTTTTATTATTGTTTCTGCCTTTTATCTTTTATTCTTTTATAATATTCGTTCGTAGAATGCTATATTATAATATAACTATATTGAAATCTTATATTCACTTGATTAATAAAAACATAAATCATTAAATCGAATTAAAAAAAGTAATTGATAAAATTAATAAATATTATATAGATTTTTGATATAATTTAAAGTTTTTCGATACCTTTTCTATAATGAAAACTATAATTATACATTATTTAAATAAAAGTATCGATAAATATAAACAATCTAAATTGCTTTATTTGTTGAATAATAATTTTGGTTTTAATATTTTTGTTTTGTTTGATTAATTATACGATTTGATATTTCTAATCTTTATTCAATTTATACAACAGCTGCAATTTACAATAATCTTATAAACAAGATTCAGCCATCCAAAACCTGCCCGCACGACGACGATATATCACGATACAGCGCCGTATAGTATAGGACACATGTACAAAAGAGATACAAAGCGCCCTCTCAAGCCATTATAACGGAAACGGGCTTTACTACATCGACGAAGGGATTGCAAATGGTCGATAGCGATTACATGTAGCAACAAAACCTTCTCTCGCTTACCTCTCTTCAAATTCGAACTAAGGAGAGAATCAAAAATATATCGCTTCCCTTTATTGTATCTAAAGGGCTTTAACGATCGATAATCTTTCAAAAGATTAATAAGCTTTTACAAAAAGCTAAACAATAAACGATAATCTATTGCAAATATATAACCATATTCGTTAACACTTTAAAAAAGATTGTTAAAACCTTTACCAAAAAGGAAATGCATATTATTATACTAATCCAAAAAGCGATTCTAATATATATCGCAAATGCTTTTATTATAAATATAATTACAAGCTCAAAAACCTTTAAAGTATAGAAAAGTATAATAACAATCGAAATGCTTACGATATAAATAGGAATTATAAAAACCTTTAAAGCTAATAAATTACCGATCGCTTTTTAAAACAAAGCTTTTAAAGCAAATTCTACAAAGAAAAACATTACTAAAGCAATAAAAATAAATAAATATATTTTTGCTAAATACGCCCTTTTTGCAAGTTTATATTGCAATAATTCTTTTCTAATTCGAAAGAACCTAATTAAAGCTATCCTAAATATCAAAAACAAAGATATCTCGAAGGTAATAGAATACAAATTGGATTGAGTACTATACTTTAAATCCCTAAAGATAAAGAACGCTTTAATGAAGAATATTTACAAATCGAAGATCTACGAAATCACTAAAACTATACGCTTCGATCTCTCAGAAACGTAGTATAATCATCGTATACGTTTGATACCAAACATCCTATTCAATGCGATTAACAAACAAATCAAAGTTATCGAAAAGATAATAAAAAAAGAAGCTTAGATCCAAACCGATATTATTCCAATTAAATGCTTTAAAAGTTTTGAAAACAACGCGAAGAACGTTTAAATAATTAGTTTTACTATCCCAATTGCTCCCTTTCGCTTATTTAAAGCTACCTCTTTTTCTACTCTTTTATCTCCCTATAATCAAATAAAGCTTTATAAACAAAGTTGCTAAATTTATTGTAATATCTATTGTTATACAAAACCTATATAATATAATAATTGTAATATTGTAAAGGTTAAGCATCAAAAATTGATGCATAAGCTATACTCAGCGTTTGCGAAGTATAACAAATATTACAATTCATTTCCAATAAGATACAAAAGCTACTTGTTAACGTTCTATAGTATAGTTAAAGATAAACCATAATATAATTTAATTAAAACTTAAATGAAACTAATCTACAAAAACAACCAAACAATTTAAAAAGTATACGCTCCAAAAACAATTATATATACTATACAAACAATACATACATTTTAAACAAAGGTTTAAAACTTTCAAGTATTTCAAAATACGCAAAGCTTTATACAATTGAGTATTGTTTGGACCTCAATGTTTATCTACGTTGAAATTCAAATACTAACGATTTCGAGGGAAGCAAACGATAACGTTAAACGTACAATAGATACAACGATATTGCAAAATAAAGCATTGAAACGTTTTAAAACAATTTTGAGTTAAATAAACCTAAGGCTTTTGTTACAAAACAATATATACAAAGCTTGCGTTAAGAATACGATAAATATCGATAACAATAAAGCTATAATAATCATATAATTAATTAAAACCATTGATCCCATTAATAAATAAAGGCCTGGACCGGCGTAACAGCGAAAACCGTAAGGATAACCTAACCCCATATATAACGATGATATAGGCAAATATAGGAAAAGGAGCGGGGGCATATAATATTTTACTTTAATTTGTTTACAAAAGCAAAGCGAATATAGTTTATATCCAAAAACCTTAAAGTTTATCGGGCATCAAGATACAGAATCATTTAGTATACAAATACTATACCCTTTACAATTCGTAAAAATCGAAGAAAGCAATCGAAAAAAAAGCCAAATAATTAAGGACTATATCGTATATATAGCGAAAGATTGCAATACAAATACAATAACAATGTAATAAACGTTATAGAAATATAGTATAACTTGAAATAAATAGTTACTATATAGTTAATATTTATCGTAAACTTAACATTATAGTAATGATACATTATACAATAGGTATCACCCCAACGCATCGTATACTAATTGAAAAGGATTTTAATACAAAATATGATATTTACAAACCAAAAGTATTGTCGGCTACTCAAAGAACCTCGCTTGCTAATTGGTCACAGGATATTAGTATGGACTTTATTGGCGAGGTAGAGATATCTACCCATTGTGTAAAGCATGTAATAGATTTTACCTTCTTTAATATACCTTTCGCAAAAACGATAATGCGCTAAAATATAAATTGCGGATCGAATTATTATATGCAAATCACTACTATTCCAGAGTAAGGCACAATATTTAGCAAACGTATTGGATACAAAGTCACCGAAAACGGCTTATTTATATTCGTTAGTTTAATAAAAAGCGAAACATATTGGTTGCCGAAAATCGGAAATATTACTACAAATATTGAGTTAGAAACAATCGCGAAATAATTTATTAACTTATTCCAACGATCGATATAAATCGCAAAACAACTAATAAACAATTAAACACAATTAATGCTTTAATAAACCAATAAGAATGTAACGATGTATAACTTATATAAATACTTTAACAAAACCCTCGAAAATAGAAAACAAATGTTTATCGCAATATACAAAACAAAAAAAAAATATTGAAGAAAAGTAATTGATAATATATCGAATAACGCAAACTTATATAAAATAATAAACTAATACAAAGCGATTCTTTTCTTTAAAGTTTCGTCGTTTATAATTAACGATTAATTGATTAAAGATACAAAGAAGAAAGTATAAGCTTTATTAAACAAAATATTATACAAATATAATAATATTAACGATCTAAAAGCGAATCCAATATTAGAAAATTGTAATTTTATTTTTCTTTGGAATATTACCATATCCTTTAAAAAAATGAAACGAAACATTATTAAGATTTCAAATATTTCGCCAAAAGTTAACAAAATTATAATTAAACTTTTGAAAGTTTATTAAAATAACGTTAAAGAATATTTATATAATCTTTTCGAATACTATTTTAAAAGAAACTATTTCCCCAAAGTTTAACAATTAATCGAAATAATAATATTATTCAAAATCAACAAGAAAAATAAAAGCTTTATACGTTTTTAGCATTCGATAGCCTTACTATTTTGTATAAACAAAAATCTAAAACGAACCATTACAAAACAAATAACATAGATATTGTTAATACATAATATATTAAATCTTTAATATTATAAAGCTTTGCTTAAACGATCGATTATAAACCTAATTATAATATTTGTATACAACGTAAAATACGCTTTTGCTAGAAAACGAAAAGTTATATTAATTACAATGAACGTTTAAAACGTATTCGATACGTTGCTACCCTAACAATTACTAAAGAGGATATAGAATTAAAATTAACCTATAACTTTTTTGAAATTGATTTAATCGTTTTTACAGGATTGCAAAATAATGGTTAGATTAAAAGACATATATACAAATAAATCGCGAGTACAATATAATATTTCTTAAGATTTGCTCTTATCTCCAATACTTTATATACTTTATTTAACAAAACTTTTGAACTAGAACCAAGCTTTTCGTTTCGAGTATGCGGACGATATTGCGCTTTACAAAGTGAACAATATATTAAAAAAAAACGTTATAGCGATTACGCAAAATATACAAAAAATCGAAGTATAGGGATAAGCTAATAAAATTGCTTTTACATCAGAAAAGCTAAAGATGATACATTTTATTTGTAAGCGTTACGCATGCACCCCGAAAATTGTTATCTTTTTTATATTAACTATACAACCTATAATAAACATATCGAACGATACAAAACAATCGGCGCTAAAATAACTAGAAATATAACTCGATCGTAAGTTTACGTTCAAAAGGTATATTGCAAAACGAATAGAAAAAGTATAGAAAGTAACATTGTATATCAAACATTTTGTTAATACGCAATACAAGTCTTTTGCGACTTCTCTACGAAAAGCTATTATTATATACATTCTATTTTCGTTACTATACGAAGCAAAAGCGTAATACCCAGGACGAACAAAATTAAATGTGAATAACGGCTATTTACAAAACACTACAATAAACACTCGTATAAGATCACGTATAGCGAAAACGAACAAAATGATTAATATAGCAACAAAGAGTATATTACCAATTTGAAGGATTATGTTTATAGTGGTTAGCCTACGCAATATAAGCCTTTCGCCTTGCAAAATAGCTTTAAAATATATTTGTATTAATATAACTTTTCGATTTAAAAAGCTAAACGTACGTCATTTGTTTACTATACGCTTGATTGTATTAAGATATTATATACAATACAGTATAAAACTATGAATAACAAACCGACTACTTCCAAAAACGCTTTATTCAATCCTTTCCTCTCCATATTATATTTCTAAGTATAAAACGAATCCTACGGGGGGGATAAATAAAAAAACGATAACAAAAAGCTTTATTAATTAATAGAATATTTTACTTTTTAATACGATTACAATCTTCTTCGATAAGTCCGAGTTGTACAATAACGCGGGCAAACATATAGATTATAGTTACGCGATTTATCAAGGACAAAATCTTATCGCCATTAACAAAAATGCAATTAATATATTTTTACATGTTTTCGATATAAAAATAATAAGCGTTTTGAAAAGGCTATAAAAAGCGTTAACGCTATTAACTATTGTAAATATACAAAAATGGCTTTGTATCGATAGTATCTCGATAATATAGTATAAATATACGAATACTTTAAATACTTTACAATAAGCGTTTTTAAAAAGCTATAAACTTATCGATCAATATGTAGTTAAGATATAATAGTTCTTTAAGTACCAAAGAATTACCAGTAACAAAACAACGAATAAACTAGCAAACGCGAATACAAAAAGCAATATAGTAAACCTAGGGCCTATTACATAATCAATGATCAACGGGATAAATTCAATAATATAAAGTTTAATTTACAATGCGATAAACAATTAATAACGCAAAAACGAATTTACATTAACAAAAGAATATCGTAAATAACAACTAAATTATACATTTAAAAAACTTACAAAGTTTAGATTTGCTAAATTAATATTGTATAGATTATTGGTACTGCGATTTAGGTATAACGACTTTAAAGCTTATTACAAATGTTTTAAATACAAAAACGCAAAAACCCATTACTTATACGGTAAAACTAAAACCTTTAAATATTTCGTTTTTTGCAAGATTTTTATTAGAAGATTTTATTTGTAGTTGTTTAAATTTGTTTACTTATTAACAATCGTTTAAAAAGGATACAATTATATACAAAAACTTTTTGCTTTTCCAAAAAAGTTCGAATGTTTTATTGCAATAATACAATACTTTACATTTTGCAACCAAAAACCTAGCGACACTTTAGATAATATTCAATGTAACGTTTTATTCAATCCTTTCCTTACCCCTTCTTTTTCCCCCTCTTTATTCTTTGCTTCACCTTAAAACCTAATTTAAAACACGATCTATAAAACACGGCAAAATATTTTATACAACAATACAAAGGCTGTAATTTAATGTAATAATTGCTTTTTTAGCGTTTTTTACCAATACAATTGTTATACAACTCGATATTTATTCTTTTTAAATATAATAAACAAAAGCTAACTTTTTCGATACAAAACGTTTCTTTAAATAACGGAAGGAAATTGTTTAACAAAATTAAAGTTGTAAAAGACCATTAAAAAAAAACGATCTCAATATTTCAATTTAACAACATTATACAATATATATTTAAATGATGAGCTCCTGGATTTACGATCCATTAATGTATCACCCGTCTCTAGTACCCTTCGGGAAGTTAAGAGCTTAGTTAGCTTATATAGATGTTAAACATAATAAATAAATAAATAAATAAATTCAATTTATACAATTTACTTCTCTTCGAAAAAATATATCAAATATTTTTCAAATCTAACAAAAGTTTTTTTTCGATACTTTGTTTTCTTTTTACTTTTTATATAATTTTAAAAACTATAAACTTTATTAAATTCAATTTATTCGCGATATTATAATATAATATATCAAAATTATAAACTATAATGATAATATAATATTATTCGAAAGTATATTCGTTTTTTGTAGTTTTTTTTTGAATAAGCGTTTTGCTTTTCGATTGGCAATGCTTACAAATCATTTTGAAAAGTATAGAATCAAATGATTGTTAAATTATCACGTTATAAATATATATTGTTTTCGTTAAAATCACGCGTTTTGAGGTTATTGATGATTTTGATGATGCATCGCTTATCATTTAGCCGAGTTTATGTACTCTACAATATACTCTATATACTCTATTGATAAGATCAAAGAAAAAACTTAAAATTAGTCGAGAATCATACGATGAGTAAGTGATAATGATAGATTAACTTTACGTGTCGATATACAATAAGAAATGATAGTGATGAAATAGTAACGAATATAGCAAAACCTCTATGTAAAGATCCTTTATATAAAATAGCCTCGTTGTAAGAATATTAACTTCGATCTCGATGTATTTGGGTGAAGATTTAACTAATATCCTTATAAATAGGTTTCGTCGTAATGGGGTTTTGGGTATGTATGGGGGGGGTGAAATGGTGATGGCCGTGAAATGTAAGTGCAGTAGCTAGCTAGCTATGGTGGGGAGGGAGCTTGGGTGAGGGAGCTTGGAAGTTGAATGAGATTGCTAAGTTTTAACTATTGTACTGTATATATATATTATTATGTTCCCCGCAAACCAATTTTGTTATTTTTAATGACTGAGGGTTAAATTTAGCATGGTACGAGAAGGTTTGGTAATTTTGAGGGGAAAAAGATAGGAATAGGTTTATAGAACCGGTAGTTGGGGATTGGGCGAGGGGGAGAATGTTAGATGTGTTAATGACATGATTTTGATTTTGATATCGATGTCGATGTCGATGTCGAGGAATGAGATAAGTGAAGTGGGCTGAGGGATCTGGTGGATGTTTGGTAGGAATGTATTAGGAAATACAATATTGTGTAGTATTGTGCAGTACTGTACAAAATACTCGACTATATCTCCCCTAAAGAAACATAATTCCTGTGTAAGATTTCCTATCAAGTGCCTGAATAGGTCTCGGTTCGTCTAACCGAGAATAATCGCTGTATTTGTAAAGCCTTCAATATCATTCCTTTTCATTTCATGGCTTTGATTATAACTTCCCCATATCGTAGAGAGCACTTCACTTGTAAGTACGTATTAATTACAGCAACGTAAAGAAAGTCAAAGAGTTTACGGTTTTGCTTCTGGTGGCTGATAAAAAGTGTGATATTCTTCGTGTCACCATGTGGGGTTTTCTCTTTTCACATCTCCACTCCAAGCGTCCACTTCACCGGGAAGAACCCCTCATCGAGTCCATCGTCCATCGTCCACTATGATTCGATCTATGACCTTTCCTCCCCTTGCTGATGTCCGGGAGCGGAAGGAGGTGTTTGTGTGTTTTGAGGGTCCTCGTGGATCATAGAAGGTCAACAACCTTAATGGAGATTACGAACCGCATCATCCGTGAGATATTATTGTGTTGTTCGTGAATCGTGTGCATCAGATAGGCTCACAGTACGAGTATTGTAAAAACCCCATATGTATGTAACCTTAACGTTGGTCTGAGATGTAAATACTCAAGGTATCAGCGCATCTGCGAAGAGTCTAGACAAATCGATCAAGCTAGGTAGTAGGTACGTGCAAGGTACGTGCTAGGTGCGAGTGGTGCTCACCACCCCACCAAAACTCCTCGCTTCGCCGTTCGCCCCCCCTTCTCGGACCTCCCCCACCGAAAAAAGAATCTCGTCCACTTTCCACCATTTTCTCTTTTCTACTCCACTCTCCCATCAGCCTGCTTTTGCTATTCTCTTAATATTTCTAGATGGGTTGGTTTGGTTTGGTTTGGGGGGAGGGAGGGGTTTCAGCGAGAGTCTGGGGTTTGGGGATGGCATTCCAAGCTTCTCTGCGAAGGTTCGATTTCGCACTTTTCGGGGCTTAAGCAAAGGGGGAGAAGACAGATTATTTGGTTTAGATGGATAGAACTCTTGATATTAGTCTTCCACGCGGGGTGTGAATGAGTATTGACTGTGTAAGTATTAGTCCTCTTTTTCTCTCCTATGTTCAAGCATCAACAGCTTTCACTTCTTTCACTTCTTTCCATCTATCAGAAAGCGATATCCAAAAATCTAGATCCGGATGACATAGTAACTCATCCCTTATCCCAAATACCATGGCTCAAGTTTGTAAATATAATATCCTCTAGCTTTCACACATCGTAAATATGTTACTGGTCTATCATTGATAATATTTTTTCACGCCTTCTTCTATAGATGTACTCAAGTGCCTGAAGCGCGTGGGGAGGGAGAATGTGGATGTGGTTTCCTTTTTTGTTAATAGCTTTTCTACTTGGGATATGATAGATATATGGTATCGCGTGGAGTGAGGTTTCTCCTTTTTCTCTTCCACCTTTGCTTTGTACACGAAATGGTGAGGTTCCTCGAGATTGCAGTAAGTTTGAGGGGGGTTTGTTCTATAGGTATCTGTGAGGTTGTGAGAGGGCAGACCCTTTTAGTTATAGGGATGCCATGGGAGGATGGAAGGGGGTCGAGATGCTAATGATTGTGCATGAATTCTTGCGACGTGTGTGTTCGTTTCTGTTTTCTTTTAGCAGGGCACCTCGATGTCATACTTGGAGTATATATTAGTTGTATGAATTACACCAATATTTTGTGTTTTGATTGCATACATTTAGCTTCTTTAAATGATTATCAGAAGTCATTGCACAACTTGAATACTCTCTTGAAGGAATCGAGTATACGTCCCTGTGAATCCTACGTGATATCTTCATCGAGATAAACAAGTAAGATTCCGTAGTAGATAAATACATATGCTATGGGTTGTATGCTCAATGCAAGACTAGTATTGTAAAGTTAACGACTTGGAATTCGCTGTTCTTATGTGCTGTGATCAATCGTAGCGCTCGCCACTAACATAACCATCCAGACTCCAGATGTAATTGACTATGCAGTGGTTAGGAAGATATCATGCTACTACCCACTCATTTTAACAACGTACTCAGGCATATGTATCTTCGATGCGGTTGGAGATGGCAGATTTAAGATCTCAAAGCATCCTTCGATAGACTACAGTCTGTAGTCAACAGGCTAGATTTCTGAACCTTTCGACTATATTCGACAAGACTTGGGGAGAAGCAGCAAAGGTGTAACAGGAAGGAATATATCAGGAGCTGATACATCAAGGTACTTTTTGAATTTGGATTAGAAATTCAAAATCTTCATTTTGCATCAATTTTATGAATTATCGTTCAATCCATCTGAAGCCCAACAAAAATCAGAGATAGAAAAATATATGCAGGTTGTGAAGGTTATATATCGTTTTACTACTCTTCAGCAAACCATATATATGCCCTTTAATATGGTTAAAATGATCATCCTTTGGCACACAAACTCTTCCCAAACCTCGGGCTATCTTGTTTTACCTATACATATTACTCTTGTTGCTTGAAATTACTTCAACCATTAAGTTTGCATCATACTATGAATCAATTCCGGTGATTCAGCTCTATCAATCTCTAATCATAACCAGAACGATATGCATAAGCCTCCATAGTATGAGAATGGACTTTGATACTTTAGTCAAAACATCAAACTCAGCCTTATATACATAGATAGAAAATGAAGCTGTATTTTACAAATCAGAAAAAAATAAAGAGAGAAGGGCAAAAGCAGTCAAGAGGTTGGGCTGGTGTGTTGATGGATCGTGACGCTAACCTTCACACCAACGATCGAATATCCAGACAGCCATTGACTTATGGCATGGTCAGTAAGATGCGATGATTTCTAACTTCAATTTTTACCAAAACCACTACTCGAGCAGAATCTTGAGCCTTTCGTGTGGCGATCGTGTTCTAGGCGTTGCTGTTGGATAGTGTTTTAGGCGTTCCTGTTGGATAGTTTCTCCCCAGCTTCTCAACTCACTCATCAGCAGTTGCCAACCATCTATGGCATATATTCGTGCCACAAATACCCTAATACCAAAAAGTGGTGTATCACCAAGGAATGGGTTGGAAGAAACTAGGAGTGTCGGAATTAACCGACTCAGCATCCTTTCTTTCAAGGGACTAACAAACAACGTACAAAAAATAACGATCTCATCACTTCCCAGCTCATCACAGCACAGCACTAACCATCCTTGAACAACCTTTGAGGCCGTCTACTTGACTTCAGGAATCTTGTTTAGCAGTCCGATGATAACCTCATGCGCATTACTGATAACAAGGACCACCAGACCACGCAAAAGTACCGGCGCTCCCCAACTTCCCAAACCTTTGAAATTTGACTAGGACTTCCTACCTCACTTTGAAAATCCCAAGGAGAAGGCGGATATGGCAACCAAATGATATGCTGATCGATTACAAACAACACCATCTGACCAATATCCCTCCACACCCAGGATATCTACAATCACGGCAATCACTTTACTACCACGTAGATCCTCTCCCATGAATTGTGAAGGCTCAAGGACTTTTGCATCTGATTGCTCGTTTCTTTTGCGCCTACCAGAGGCATTGAGATGATGTGTTTGAGAATATGCGGAGATACCAACACCAAGTGGTCGCGTGTCGTCTCGCGCTTGTTTAGGACACAGTACTACAAGTAGCTTGGCTAATCAAGGCACGGTCCGATCGAACCCTAAATCTCATTATGTGCGGTTAGATTAGGAAAGGGAGGAAGCGACGTTTAACCACGAAAGGACTCAGAGGTGTAGGTGTGGAGAAGGCCATCTTTCACCATCATGGTAAGACGTGAAGCTATAGGCTCCACTAAAGTCGTACCTGCCATGTCGATGCCTAACACTACCTACTAGCAGTCGCTGAATGCTAAGGCGTGGGTGGCATAGAAGACCCCGGCAAGGCACTTAACGGAACGAGCAGCCTTTAGGGGTTCGTTCCGTCAAGTCTGGTGCATCGACTAGGCATTTTTCGGATCACCTTGGCACCGGTGATGTCTTTGATTATTCTCCGCCGTTACCTTTCACACTTGCTGAAAACTCCATGTGCTCCGTGCCGCTCATGATAGTCTAGGACTCGGATGGAAGCTTGAAGCGAGTTGAAATCTGGAGACGTTTATGAAAACGCGGCAGGGAAGGGGGGGAATCAATCTTGGTAGATGACTGTCTCTGTAAGCCCTGTCAAAATTACCATGTTTAATACGAGTAGCCATCGATGACTCGTATGTTAGTGACGAGATCCAAGCCGTGCCGTGATGTGACGAGTTAGTACGTGGGCTGCCAGTGTCTAGTTCTCGAGCTAAGATGGACCTAAGCACGCACAGCCTTGAGATCAACATAGCTTCTAAAAGTCAATTTTTTGACCTCGGCGAGGTTACTGGAAAGAGAAATAAATCCGTTGTCAAATACATATTATACATGTACTGTAGTGTCTTGCCTCGGGTGTTTCCTTTGTAGGGTTGGGCTCTTTACGTAATTCAGGTGGCAGATACAAGAATCAATATATTTGACGGTACTTGACAAATATGTTCATGATGATGTACGTGATCGAAGTTGACCAATCGGAAAGCTCTAAAGTAAGGGGGATCATATATGAGGAGAAGAATGGGCATATCTGGTTTGCAAGAGCTTTTGTTGGGTATTGAGGATGATATGGTAGAAATCGAGGTTATTTTGGAGGACGACGATGAGGTTAATTACATTGGTTTCAATATACCTAGCATTGTCATGTCATGGCATTATAAGAGTATCAACAAATACATTTAAAGCCGAAATTCCAGCTGTAAATAATAATGCATAATCAGTAAAGTGCACAGCGCTAATCCTCTAAGCAAAAGCTAACAAAGTCAAGATCCTTTTAACGAGGTCCACGACAGTAATGATGAAAGAGTAGTGCTAGGTGTTTCAGTGAGAGAACTTTGACAGCTTGACATGGTTATTAGTGTTCTTGTAGAGAAGTTAACATGCATTGAGAAATTGGGAAGTTCGGTGAGAACAGCATGAGACCTTTGGTGAATCGCACGAAGCAGTCATGATACTGCTATCTGAGGTGAAAAGACGGTCTGATCCCCCATCAATGTTTGGGAAGTGGGAACAACGCGATGCATCATCTTCGGAACATGGTGGACGTTTCGTTTGCACAGGTTTGCCTTATAACGCAGAGGTAGTGCTGTAGGACCAGAGAAAGGAGTCGTGAGCCTACATACCGGGTTTCGCACGTGGATAGATCGAGCCTCAAAGAAGGCAAGGGACTAATCTATGCAAGTCAGAAGAGGAGCCTTCCAGGATTGCAAGACCAAGGCTTCATCACTAAAGAAGGATGTAGCAATGGAGTCTCCCGAGCCGAGAAACTCTCGTAGACTAACCCCATTTCCGCAGGCTGTAGCCGTTTTGATGATGGTGCTGCTGACAAAGTCCACCGAGACAAGCGTTCAAGCTTGTCAATCTTAGCGGATTTCCAAAAAGCAATGCAAGCTGTCGGAAATGAGGATTGATATCCTAGGATGGATTCATGTATAGTGTGCTAAGATGCGACTCCAGCGTGGGGTAACAGTCCCGCCAAATAGTTGATACAGAATAGACAGAATGACACAGAAACACCCGAACGAAATGGTCAAGTTGAAAATCTTACTACATACCGCTCCTGAGGAGGTTGCAGGTCCCATGTCAGTCTGGTATGAGTGACAGCGGCATGCAGTGAGATGGTGGAAACCGCCATCGTGGTTCTTAACCACTCGTGGTAAAAATAAGAGAAACCACTCTTTAGAAGGTTCACATCACCATAGGCCGATTGGAACCGCCTAATTCGTACATACTGGGGCCCATCGTCATGAAGATTCAGTCTTGGAGCCGACCCGGAAACCCGGATGTATTTGATGGAATTGCACAGCTTGCAAACATACAAAGTATTATATTCAAGCTCACCCTCGTGCAATTGCAACCGCAGGAGTTCGCTTCGAGCAGAGGCATACCTTCCTTGCGGATGGGATCTAATTGACTTTCCAGAGTAGACTTCTGATGCTGACCAGGGACATCAGATAAGAACCATGCCGAAGGACTAAGATCGCGTGGGGATCATGAATTGATGACTGCAGCAATTCTTAGCCAATGAAAATGTTAAAAATATTAGAGTGATTTCGCTGGTCTTCATTGGTTGGAGCCTCCCCCTTTTGGTAACGTTCCTGGATATGGCATCCACGAGGCGAAGGAAAGCACTACATGTATGTGGTTTTGAGCAGGAAGTGAGACGTAGCTGCGCAGTAAGCTTTTCATGGCTGCTTATCACTTACCCTCATCCACCATGGATTTTGGACGTCGGGGGGAATTGTTGGCGACCACCTACCTACCCGTTCCGAGGTTTGATTTCGAGAATCTGAATCACAGAGCATGAGATCCCAATGAGCTGGGTTTGGAACGGCGAGCTGCGTTACAAGACTGACAGTATCTGCACCACCTGAACGAAAGGCTAGCCACAGGTAGCGAGATGTGCTGCGCCGTCTACTCGGTTTTGAGGTCCCCGAGCTGGTAACAACGGGGGACTCGATGAGCTAATTCTGTTGCACCCTAGATATGTAAACAGCCGACCGTCCCCAATACTGCTGCTTTCCGCTCCCTTTAGATTGGCGAAGGTGCGATAGTATCAGCTCGTGGGTAAGTGGGTAAGGGCCTGTGATTAGGTGGAACATGTTTGGATTACTTTTGTACCGAATATGCGACAATGCTCAATGGCGCTTCGTGCATGACACTGATACTAGATTGTGTCAGGTTTGGAACCTTGAAATCAAGCGTTGACGAGGTGGCGAGCGATTAACCGCACAACACAACCACAGCAGTACAAACGAAGATTATGTCCTACAGTGGTGGATTAGGATTGCGTACTGCGGTGACTTTCAGGCTTTCCCTTCCGGCTGCAAGTGCCAGGAACCCCGGAATTTCCACACGGCCGTACCCGCACACCACGCCGCACAGTACACTACTGTCCTGGATTGACGTAGACCCTGGGGGAGTTGCGATGGATTCTGTGTTGGAATCACTGCGAGTTCTGTCCATATGATGATGGCTGAACATGGCTGACGGTGTGTTGGTACTGGTGTATTGTACATTTGCAGAAGGACAGACCTTCCCGGATAGAAGCATAATAGATTAGTTACATCGTGAATGTCAGCTTTGCCTGTTTGAGATAAAGTTGCGAATTTCTGCAACTGCAGAGATTTTGTGGTCGACTATGATTATAACCTTACCGGGGCAGCCAATAATGTTCTCCATCATATACGGGTTGCGACGTGGATATCACTAGGGTCATGGTTCCTTGTCAATGGGAGGCGATTGACAGATGTGGCCCATGAAGAGGGTTGCAGACAGTTGCAGACGGTTGCAGACAGTTGCAGACAGCGGCATGGAGTTGCATACAGGTGCAGATGTAAGGTTAGTCCTGTGTCCAATCGCAAGGCCTAGATTCGGGATGAACGCAACATGGACGGTACAGGTACGGCAAGTAGATGATGGGCTATTAGTCAAGGTCCAATATGTTATGTTACTGTGCTGTTTGGAAGGCCGTCAAGCTCAAGCAAGTCTGAGAGCCTGTCTGCCCTTGACGCCCGTGCAATGAAATGCCCCGACGGACTAATGACTACTCGATATATTTTACTTTTCATGCATTTGTTTCTTTTCGTCAACGTACGACCGTTCATAGTTTCGTTGATAATTCCTGATTTGGAAACATCAGCGACGGCCTTGACACCCGTTGCAAAGATTGAGTGATGCGATGACACTTTGCACCCATGGCTATCCTCGAGTATCCATGAATGCTGTCTCTTGCCGTCACACCGAGGGTTGCTTGGATCTAGGTTGTTTGGAGATATCTGGCCAGGGGCTTGAGCGGGCTGGCTCATGGTCCCTTCACAATAAATTGTGGCTTACGAGTAGATGATTCGAATCATCCCAAGGGGGCGACATCAAATAAAGCACGAGATGCTGCAAGTAAGGAAATCTGCAGGAGAGAAAGCATGACAACCTAATGGCAACGTGTGCCTTCACCCCATTAGATTCGACCTTCCGCCATTCTTGGGATGGAATCAGCACGAAGTTCCATAAACATGGTGTCTCGGGAAGACAGCATTCGGAGGATTGTACAGATGTTACTACCATGGTGATTTTCATCTGAACTTACTTGCCATGGCATCTCGCGCTGTACGTAGGCATCTACAACATATTAGCATCGCGGGGAGGATGGCTGCATAATGTTATGATCACATGTCTTACAGTAGTTAGTTGTTCGGACGAGGAGGAGCGTTCCAAGTCTCAACTCACCTACTCTGTACATTCTCCAGAGACGTTGCAGGTAGGTAGATATACGGCCAGGTGCAGGTACGTGAGGCATGGGTATATAAACTGATAACTGCACGTAACGAAACCCCACAGATCATCGCGATTAGAAGGAGTTGGTCCTGTATGATGTAGCTAGCCTATTACGGCCGCAGAAATCTCCAGCCAGTTGATAGATTTCATAGATTAACTGCCTATTCCAAACGTTCAGCCATGCACCAGAACGATGTCTCCCCCGGCTCGCAACGCCGATGCAGTCATAATCACGTAGAAGTAGAATCCAAAGCATTCGGCGTTTGCAGTCTTCTGTGCAGCCCATCTGCTGTATCGTAACCTCACCGGAGCATCCCAGCCGCCCATCTGGTATCAGAAAGAGCTTATCCGGGCTTTGAGATCTATCGTACCCATGCCCCAAGCCATCACCGATCCCCATGATCTCGGGGAACTTGAGGGATGACTCCGAGGGATGGTGGATACTCTTCTATGCCCTATCCTGAAAACCTCGTCGAGAATTGAAAGATGCCACACATACCAAGACCAATCAGCTTTCATCAAGTTTCAAGATTCACACGTTGCCTACATGGAGAAGAATGGATGAAGAAGCACTTACCTTCTGTCGCTTCTCAAGGATTAGCCTAGGCATTTGACGCCGTCCTACCTTCTGGCATTTCATTTTCTATGTATTTCAAATAGAATACTCATTATGGTTGGTCCCAAGCAGATGGGTCACTCGGGGCCAGCCAAAAAATCCTGCAAGATCCCATCGTCCTGCATACTGCGAGTGTTAGCAGTAGCAATAATGATAGGTCGCATTACCTTATCCCAAGTTCAAAGATATATCAACTGGTGGGTATCGGCGATTTGAATTTCAATCGTTCAACGGCCTAGGTAACTCCTTTGCCCATCGCCAAAGCCTTTCCGGCCTATAACAGCTGTCGTCCTTCCCTTTCCTCCAGGCCCAAGGATCTCTTGGGAAAGCGCCAACTCCCGGTGTCGATCATGTCACTGGCAAGTAAGCTTGAAGGTGCGAGGAAAACTCTCGGTAGTAGTTGAAACGAATGGTGAGCAGCTTGTCGAGCAGCGCAAAGTGACTTACTTCCTGGATCCCGGAACGTTATCCTTGATGTCTTGCCTTATGTATTGCCCATTTCAAGGCTTCTTGTTCGGAAGGAGGTTTGATCTCCATGAGTTCAGCTGCTAGGTCTTCCACATCGCGAAGGTGTCATATCCAAGAAGCCTCGGTCCAAAGCAAGACACTCGTTCTCAACGAGGAAAAGGAGGTTTGCAACTGTACCTGATCTATTGTCACTTGTAAGTGTACCCAAGTTCGATCTCCAGCTAAGCTTGATCGGTCGTATTTTGGTGTTCCTGAATTTCCGGATTGGGACGACATGATCCCTTGATCCACGCATATGGGATTGCAGGAGCAACTGAGCCCCATTGTGTATGTAAGTATGTATGTATCGGTGGAAAGGCCGGAACGCAGACTGAATGCTTGTTTCAATGACAGTGATACTTTCTCACGAGAAGGGATACCTCCAGTCTATTTAATAAGAAGGATAAGCTACACGTTTTGGACCAAGATTCATCAATGTAAAAAGCGAGCTACTCGAGTCTAGTTCTAGCATCTAGCATCTAGCATCTAGCATCTGTTCTCGTATCCATTATTTAACCGTGAGTTATAGATTGGCGATTTGGAGACGGCCCTGCTAGGCACAGTGCGGCACCGAGCCACAAATTGAATTGCATCTCATCGCTAGGGCATCGCTAGGGCATCGCTTTCGCTGTAACTTATTGTGGTCTAGAACCGATGTGCTGCAATTTTAGCAACGGAAAGTGTCAACAAATCATTTGTCACGGCTTGACATGAATCGAGCGATATCACTGCCTCTTCCTACCTGCGTGGTGGCAATGATCTCTCCCTCCCTCCTCAACCCATGCACATATCATGTCTTATGTATTGCGAGTCGTCGTTGGGGTGGGCAGGCCGAGGTGGTCGTCGTCGTCGTCGAAGCAGCGAATACATTAATAACCACCACCTGTCAGCCACCGAAGGATCCTTACAGATATTGCAATGGTCAAGTCGCACTCAGATATGTGGGAAGACAGGAGAGGAAACACAAGACAAGGCTGATCCCAGAAGCGTGAATAGATTGCTCAATGCACATACCAACAATCCGCAGAGCACCTACCAGCCGACCGACCAGGACGGATCTCCACTTGTAAGCATCAAAAGTGCCAAACAGAACATCATATCGATTTTCGATACATACAGACCCGTTCAGCTATCAGCTATCAGCTAACTGCGAATGGTCTTGACTGTGCAGCTAAGCAATAAGAAGTAACAAACGCAGACCCATAAGCCTCGTCGTGCACTAGTATAGCAAATCGATGGATAGATGACCTTCCTGGGACACCAAAAACAAAACATCCATGTGAGCTTGAGTGGTGGCTATTCATGCTAACCATGAGAGAATCGATCAAATCGCAAGTCTTCCTTCCACCATCCCCAATTTTCATCATTCGTTCGGCAAGATGCAGTAGAGTTGCAGCTTTGGAACATCCCCCTGTTCGGTATTGAAACAATATGGAATATATTTTCCACCGGGGAATAAAGCGGCTACACTGCTGCACGGTCGAGGAGCGTGAGTGTGAGGAAGACCCCGGCATCGTGACGCTGGCATTTTGACTTAGAACCTAGCTGGTAGGATGCAACTGTTCCTTCCCTATCGTCACGTCTCACGTCTCACGCACATTCTTCTCTAGAGCTACATCATATACCGATTTCATCATTTCGAGGATTCCTTAGTGCTACTTCCATTACTCGCAACTCCTGCCCCTCGAACCTTCTTCAGAGCTTCCAGGAGAACGGCTACGCTAGAACTGATCGAGGAGATCGCTCCAACTTCTGGCGCTCTTATTTTTGGGTAGACGCAAGCATAATTCCATGTATGTTCCTCAACGAGGCTATCCTAACATCACCTACCCCCTTCTTTACCAAAGCACAAATCTCGGACGGAAATTAGATCCACCTCCAACACAGTATTCTCTTGTGGAAAGCACCCCTGACACTTTGATCCTGTCCTCCCATCCTCTTAGCCTCCCATGGAAATCCCCATCCCGGCAGCTGTGCAGCGGCCCGTTGATCTACCTTCTTCAATCATAACTATAGTCGAGTAGTCTGATACTTAAGAGTGTTAACTCCTCATTGCTCTTTCCACAACTCACAATCTCATTTACATCAATCAGAGCTTAATTCGGGTTATCTTTTATGACCGACTACCCACCAGTCCTATATATACGAATCGACTCTTTCGTTCTTGTACCAATATCTCCATCCCACACTCCTTGTTGAATCTGCGCGTTTTTCCGAGCGAGTCCTTAAATCGTTTGAGGTCGACTCCGGGGCAGCCGTCCGGTCATCGTTGGAGCATACTAGTTTTGCATCCAAGTAAAATTCCTTTAAATCTAGCATCCCGGAAACACTACTGATCACGGCACTCTTATTTGAGTTTGGAACCTACCACTTGGCGTGGACGATCCAGTCTTGGTAAGTTATCAAGCTAGAGCATTACTCCTTCCCAATTCCTCCATCCCAGTTCTTGGGATTTCATGGACCTTTTCAAGGAATCACAAAATGATATTTATAATACCAAACCTCCTTCCAGACCCTCATTCTCACTTTATGTTTTGATAAATTATGTCATCAAGTTATACAATTACTAATGTTACAAAAGAAAGATAATTTCCTCTTCCTACCTTACACAGAGTGAGCCGCACGGGACAAGAAGTCTGAAATGAAGTTTCCCACTACAGAAGATTCCTTAACGCCAAACGCCAACCCAAGACTTATATATTCAACCATGGGCCTATTACGGAGCACAACTCCCGGATTCTCTGGCTTCGATTGGAGTAATCTTGGATCCATGGAGATGAGGTCAAGACCACGATTGACAAATGTTCAGGAATCACTTCCTTCCATTCGAACAGTAAGTTGCATTAGGTAGGGTTTCGAAACACAACTGACCCTCAGCTAGATGTTTTCTGGATTTGAAAGTCAGGAAAGGCCCAGTGATCCCGAGTATAGGCACAACACCACATCAATTTCACCCGTTGCAACAGAAAGAACTTGCAATACGTCATCTCCCGGATCAAATAAGAGAAGGAGGGTATCCAATCATCATTACGATGACGAGGCTAAGCAGCAGCGAGATAGATATCAGCCGGGTAGCAACAGTCGAAGCCCAATGATGGCAACCTACGGTTATGATAGCACGGCTACTTCACCGGTTTCTTCTACTACTCGTCGAGAAAGCCTTCGATCAGTTCCAAATTCTAATCAAGAAAGCCCCTATATTTCAAGGTCTACACGAGCGCAATCCATTACATCGATTATAGAACGCAGAGCCCCATATCAAGAAAATCATACTTCCAGATCGTTATTTCATTCTCCAAAATCCGAGTCATCGAGTACCATATACCGCCCAAACCTTCCTCGTATCGCCACACCCGACCGATCTTATGATCGATCGTACCCTCAAACCACGACAGGGTATTCTCATAGCGATTACCCTTCCAGAAATGAATATCTGAGAAGCGAGTATGCATTGGAGGCTTCCCAACCATACCATCAACACAACTATGCTACTTCTCATGACACATATGCTGCTTCGCCATCTGATTATGGCTACCAGCAGCCCAGAAACCAACCCTATTCTGGAACTCCCTATCAACTCAACCACGGACAAACACCATTCACCAACGGACACCAAACAGGAAACTACGATTCATCTCCTTACCAAACATCAGATATGGCAGATGTAAAACCTCGTAAGCGACGAGGAAATCTCCCAAAGCCTACTACAGATATCCTGACTGGTTGGTTTATCAACCACCTAGATCATCCATATCCTAATGAAGAGGAAAAACAAGTACTAATGAGATTAACGGGCTTGCAGTTGAGTAGGTAATTCAACCAAAAAAAATTCAAATACATAAACAATTAATAGTTGCTGTAGATCAAATATCCAACTGGTTCATCAATGCACGTCGCCGTAAATTACCGGCACTCCAAAATAGTGCTCGTGCTGAAAACGCTGCCAGATCGCATCACAACCGAATGCATTCGGCTGATGATGGGCAGAGTCCGATGAGTCTTTGCAATAGCGACGCAGGAGCAAGCCCCAGAACTGTATCTGCATACAACGAAGGATGGCCTACAAGGCAGGATGAGAGGCACATCCACCAACATTATTAGACCTTCTTTAGGAATTGAAGGCGTATAAAGGCATGACTTAAACCCATTTTGAAACGAGTGGCAAAACCTTAAATCACCTTTCATTTATAGTACAATAATTTTTATGACTTTTTTGGATCGGATTTGGATTAAGGTTTTTTTAGCTCTTGCAAGCGCGGATTTGGAGCAGGAAACCGCACAGGCGTTATCAGGATGGGTAGGGCATGGGATCATTGGATTTGGAATGATTTTAGCAACATATACCAAAACTTGCGTTCTTCGATTAAATCCAATTTAGCATGAGCACGGTGGAGACGACGAACATAAAAACAGAAGTGTCTATTGCACATTTAGCTTGGAGTACAGAATTGGAACTGTCAATTGTACATACATACTAAGACAAATTACACACAAAATACACAAATTTGCCTTGGCGATTGGTGAATGATGATGATCCCTCGTGCCGTGCGCCTGCTTTCATGTCATAACGTACAAACTCACGTCGCCCGCTTTGGCTGCTAGCTCGCTCAGTCTTTCCTTTAAGGATTGATCACTTTTTCCGCCTTGCCTTCCAATCGCCTCGGACATCAAATGCACATTCAAAAAAATGCCATAGCTCGATCATGGCGCCTGTCTATCCCTCTCTCGGACCTCCTCCACCCTACCAAAAGCAGAACACTTTCGGCGACGAGAATTTGACGTGCATACCTTTTTCACTTCATGGAAATGTCTAGATAACTCCGCAGCAAATATAATCCTTTATCGATAGTGTTACTCTTGGATAGATAGGCGATAGGATAGTGGGGAGAAGACATCAATTTCACCGCGCCGGCGCCTGCATTAGTCTGCACGTATCTTCACTGTTGACTGGTGACGTTTATAGAAGCATATCCTATTTTAGTATAGTGGCTGAAAGTATATTCACTTGGATCTCGAACCTAAAATGGCCGTACATTGAAGTCAGAGTTACTAAACTACTAAACGTGTACCTGCATACTCCTATCGTAGAATACTTCAGCTACAGACCCGGATTCAGATGCAGATGCAGATGCATATTGAAATACGATTTCAATAAAGTTTTCAACACAAGCCTGTTGACTGCAGGCCATGTTTCAAATATTCTCAAACTACCCCCAGGTTGGCCTGGTAGGCTGGTCGTTTTTGAAATGAGATGGCAATCGCAAGTAGTTTCATTCAGAGTGCAATACAAAAACCGTATATTGCTAGCGTGGACGACTATTATGCGAAGGCAATGTTCTCCGAATTACTAGTAAGATCAAGTATCAATGTGTCAGAAAAATCCCTGCATGAGACTGGCACCTGACAGCGCTTGGTTGCAATGTGAAGAAGCCTAGGCAATTTTTGTGATTCATACAACTTTAGACTTTGGCACATGAAGATTGACCTTGAGATCTAGTCGAATAAACTTTTCAGGGCTCAAAAAAGATGTTGGCAGAGCCAATTCTAGGGAAGAAAAATGAAGGAACAGACGTCAGCCAAGACACTTGACAAGGTCACTTGGGAAGCCGCTTCGCAGACATCATTAGTTATCATAGAGTAACTACTTAGTTACATATTTACAGTTCATAAATTAAAGGCCGCGTCGGCTTATCTAGCATGATTCTACTAGAGTATTGTTCAGTAATCGATACTAAAGATTTTGAGTTTTGCTGCACATTGAGGAGCTCCTAGAGTCCAGAACGCTCTAGATAGAATAGTTGAAGACTAAAGTCCTGTACAATGAAACTAATGAGCTGAAATGATGCCTAGGTAGGTCTAGAGGAACAAGCGGCCCTGGTAATGTGAATCAGAATATTTAACAGACTTTCATTAGTAAGTACAGTATACTCAACTGCCGGTGTGTCAATTAATTTTCGGCGGAAGAGATTTGGAACAAACTAAGAGTGGTTTAAATAGTTTACGGTGGGTACCACCTGAGCTATGACAGGTCAAAGTGATCGGGATCCTCGGAAGTATAGCTGTGCTGCACCTCGATTCTGGGGTCGACGTGACATCACGACGAGTGAGATCATTGAAAGTAATTAAACTCAGCCACGTGCGAGTTCAAATTGAAGGAGATGAGCTTGGTGATTTGAGGAAGCTCAAATCCGGTCATGTAGAGCGGGATGGGAATCATGGGATAAGGGATGACCAGGAAAGTGCTTGGGTTATTTTAGCTCATACTAGCTGACTGGGCAGGCACTGCCTTATCCAGCTTAAATCTAACCATCACGGAAGAGATGATCGTTACTATATTAAAAGGCTCTCCGACCAACGTTTGCCGTCAACTTCAGCTCGTCTTCTTGTTTTTTTTGGATGTATGTGGCCAAGAAACGTTAAGCACACTGGTGGATGGATGCATCGTGTTGAGATAAAAATATTTGGAAGTCCAACCGAAATCCCGTATTCATGAGCATACCATACCATCTCCGGACTCCTTTAACATAAGAGGGGAAATACACGGGTAAATCTCAATATCTTCTTGATGTCTCTGGTGATAACCACCAAATGGTGAATGTTAAATGCATACCGTGGTCAATCATTTGAGATTTCAAGGTCGTAAGTCATTTACGGTACATTTCCACTTCTGGCCGTTTTCACTGAACAAGGCTTGGTTGAGGGCCTGCAGCCTAATCAATTATCAGGACTTGACGTAGCTCGATCGACTGCGTCTTGATTTGGCTATTCAAAATCTGCCAGCATAGAGCATTTCTTGCTACGAAACGAACACGATGACCATCGTTCAATTCCTTCTCGCAGATCAAACAGCCCACGAATAGGCAGGCCAGCATTCCAGGCCGTCCATGCCGTCCATGCCAGTATGACTACCATATCTAATGGAACAACCCATGGTCAATAAAGAATCGTATTGCGACGCTGGAGATTATCCTGGTACCTGCCACTGCCTGGGTATCAGCCAGCACCATCCATTTTGATATCTTATAGCTGACAGTGACACATTGAGCCGGCTTCGTCTCTTCCGCAAACGTACTAGCAAAGCATTAGACAAACATGCACGCTACTGGGACAAAACTAGAGCTATCCAATACGAGAATTCGAAGCCTAGATGGCGAAAGCCCAATTGAGGATTTGGTGCATTACGTCAGTCAAACATAACTAAATCATCAATCAATAACAAGAAGGGAAGGGAAAAAAAGGAGAAAATTGGGTTGGCAGAGAACGGAATAAGCTTTTTCCCGAATCGCAAGTTCCCTGTGAAAATCAATCTTGCCATCAGATAATGAATCAATCTTATCAGTCAATCAATCAAAATGGAAAATATTCCGAAGGCCCACGGAAATATCATATATCAAGGGCCTCCTGTCAAACAATGCTCCATTTCGTCTCGAATTTCTCTTGTTCAGTGGTCACCACACAGACGCGCAGGTGGCACACGCCGCCTCCGTCCTCGTAACATGCAGCTGGCACATTATCTGATGGGACGAATCCCTGATTTGGATGCATGTCCGCTTTCGTAAACCCCAAAGAGGATTCACACCTCTGAGATCTTCGTTTTGGGAATTAGCTACCGTACGGGTAGATGCTGGGCATACTGAAAGGGCATACCAAAGCGAGGTGCTGTGCCGTGAATCCAATTTGTGATGTTTTGGTGATTCTGTTGGTCGTTCTGTTGGTCGTTCTGTTGGTCGTTCTGTTGGTCGTTCTGTTGGTCGTTCTGTTGGTGACCTGTTGGTGACCTGTTGAATGACAGATGATGTGTGGGGATTTTCGTTGTGATGGTAAGGTTAATGGGTGGTTCCTTACCGAGTAGAAGGCCCGGGTGTACTTCTCCACCTGATGAATGTAGCCGAGGTCCGGTAAGAACATTGGATATCGGGATCTTCTGAAAATGATCTGCTGCACCTAGAAGTTTATTGTTGTGAGTGAAAATATATTGGTGGAGGTGGAGATGAACATCGAATGGTATGATGTTTCGAACCATTGAGTGAAGTCTCGCTCCCTGGGTCCCGATTGGCCGAAGGACAAACCACGAGTACGTAGGCATCTTTGGTAAGGAAGATTATGCTGGGGGATTGGGATGGCCTTGTTTGTATCCAAGATGAGATGAAATGACAGAACCAATAATAGCTTTGGTGTCCTTGGTAAATCCTTTTGAATTATAGGGCGATTGTCGGAGCGGAGAAGAGAGTCATGGTTTCCTCATCAGACCCACTGCCTCGCATGAGCGTCGAGCGATAAGACAAGGAATGATGATCTTCTAATCGTGTGCGTTAGGCGTCCGAATGCGATAGTAAGGTGCATGAAGATATTCGGAGTATATTGTTCTGTTCGGGACTTGGTGTAAAGAACTTCAAGTCGAGTGAAGGCTGCAACCCAGCAAAGAGGCTTGGATAAATTCCCAGCTCAAGTCGTGTGTGGCAGTGCATATCTCCATGCGCCGCAGCAATCCCGATAGTCTGGACACGGTAATCTAGGCTATCACGCTGTATAACCCCATGGTTTCTAGGAATATAGGATGGAAACACCCGGTTCAAGGTATGAGTACGTGATGCTGTACTTTGTCTGAAGCAGGCCATTTGGAAGGAGGAGGGGGAAACCAAGTTCGGCCATTCGGAATCAGAGAAGAGGAATAAATATTCACGGAGCGTTTGTTCTCTTCGAAACCAATTCTGGATACAGCATGCAGGTCCATCCTAACAAGCAGTAGTAGAGATATGCAATGCAATCTTTCCAAATAAAACGTTCATCTGTCAAATGGTTGGTGACGTCTGCAAGGTTGAAGAAGTGATTATAGCCAGTCATACATCGAATCAATCTGGGACCACCCTGATTATGGCCGACTTGATGGCTTTTGATGCTTGGTTTTGGTGTTTGTCGCGAGTGAGGAAGTACAGAAACCATTTTCTTCGCATGGGTGATAGGAGGAATGGGAAAGATTGCACGAATACAGTAATTATAACAAACATGTGGCGACACAGAAATGGGAACGGACTTACCACTGAAATCCCAGGGACAACATTGTTTTGATTGTTCTTGGAAGACAGTGTGCCATTCTTATAGAACAATTAATGGAAGTCGAGGGGGGGAAGAAAGAAGATATTATGAATAGTTGGTGCGACAACATGATCAACCTTCAGATATTCTCCAGATATTTGACGTATAAAAACCACACCTTTCAATCAAAAATGTAACCACAACTCACTGATTCAATATTCAAACTCAAATATCCATCGAGACGATAGACCTGCTTCTTCCCTACACGTGCATTATATTTTGAGGAATATAAAGCGTTCATTGAGATGGAGGAATAATGTTCAAATCGTAGCCCCAAATCATTTACGATATGCAACAGAAAATCAATCAATGCATCCATGCCAAACTTTGAAATTTCGAGTCCAAAAACCATAATTACAAAACCAAAATTATATATCAAATCAACGATCAGAGATTTCCTCCTATTCTTTCGATTCAACGATGCATTTGCTTCTTTTCTATCTGATCCTATCGTTTCAAAACATTCTCTATTTTCTCAATAACCCATGATAGTAGTTTTCAAAACGCAATAAGATATCTAAGAAAAAAAGCAAAAGTGCAACATGCAACAAAAGCTCAATCAAATAAAAACAATATCCACACTTCAAGCTCTTTCAATCGAAAAACTGGAATTTCCACTTCGAAATCCCATGGAAAAATAAATAACACATCAACTTCATCTAAAATTCCCGCAAAACCACAAACCATTCCATGCAGTTTGAAACCCCAATATCTTCATTTCAAAATTCAACCTTTAGAACCAACTGTAAAAACATAGATATGCAAAAAACAAAATTGTAAAAGATAAAAGAGGGCTTGACAGATAGATGTATACTTCACTTGTAAGGAACTTCACGATATACCCACCCCGCTCTATACCTACTACTCATCCCATTCTCATGCATAAACATGCATCAGTATGGTATCTGAAAACTCCAACAATCAACGCAACTTACAACTAATACAAAACAATTCTTTGTCCTCTCCTCTCCTCTCCTCTCCTCTCCTCCTTCCTTCATCTTTTAACGGGAAGCCATATCATTATCCTATACCCTCTATCTCCCAACCTATTCATGACCATAAACTAACGAAAATTAACACATTAAAGAAGCGAAAGAAAGAACAAAAGAAAGAAAGAAAGAAAGAAAGAAAGAAAACTACATACTCTACTTTGACGAGAGAAACAAAATCATTACCAATTACAATCATTACTACCAACACTCACTTCCTAGACATCCTCAAAAAACTGCACATGATGGTGGATGTATTTCGTAATCTGGAGCTGAACAGAATGAAGGGTAAACGATACGGCCACATCGCATGATTTGAAGTTAGTCGCTGTACTAACAAACCCTAGAACAAGATAACAACCACCTAAAATCATCACGCATGCAACAACAAAACCAACTACCTATAATCATAATCAGATCTTCATTGATTTTACTTCATAGCACCAACTTTTCTTAAGAACTGCTGCAGATTTGAAAGGCAATCCATATCCATCTCCCCAATCCAACCATGGATCCAAACACCAAACAACTATACAAATCTGACGGAAAAGATTGGATTTTCCTTCCTATCCATGGTACAAAAACATGACAACATCATCCAAAGTAACGCCATCTCCCATTTCTACTCCAAATCATATGGAAATGAGCACTTATCCGATCGCTCCCAGTTGCTATCCTCTACTTAGAAGATGAAAATGAAATGCCACGAAAACAAAAACGCAACATTAATGGTATCTTTTGCAATCAACGTGTCCCCACGCTAAGAAATTGCTAATCCCGGACCTTGGTTGACTTCTTCGCTGTGCCGATATGTGTGTTGTGAACCTAGCATTGTTGTTAGTATTTGGCGATTCTGTCAAGATGTCTAGGAGCTTACCTTTGTTGCGAATTTCAAACTCGTCAATGTCTCCCCCAAATGAGCCTCTAATGGACTTGCCATGACGAACATGAGTGTCTTCGAATTTCCACCAAGAGAATATTGTAAGAGGTATGTTAACTTCGAATTCCGGTAGGGAATATGGGCTCCCTCTTTTCCTGACCCTAATGCTCCAATAACATCACCCAGACAACTCAAGCTCTTATTGATATTCTGAGTCTCCTTCATTCGATCTCCCTCGGCACCAGATACTTTCAATCTTTCGGAACCAGCCAGATCTACCAAGTTGAGGGTACCTTCAGAAGTCTCGTTTGTAGTGCTATTTCGCCCAACGAGTTTCAAGATGAAGACGGAGTGCGATCTCGATGATCGTTCGTTGGATTTGGTAGCCGCAACACTACGATTTTTATCTGCTTGCTTAAGAATTGCTTCCACGGCGTTCGGTGAATCCAGGACCACAGTTTCCAACCCAGTAACATTGGTCTGCTTCTTCTTATCATCATGCCGAATCTCGTGCTTCTTCTTGTCAAGATCCTTAGAGCTTCCGAGTAGATCATGTATCTCTTCGTTATAGACTTCGATGAAACTACCTTCCATCGTATAAGTCCATCCCTTCTCCTTGAGACTTTCGGCAGACTCATAGATTTGATGTGTCGCCCGAGGAATCATACCATCAGCAGATGACATGGTATGGGTTTTACCAGCGCCAGTCTGACCATAGGCAAATATGCAAACGTTGTAACCATCTAAAGCACTTTGGACTAATTGAGAAATTTCCTCAAACACCTCTTGGTTCTGACTTGTAGGTCCAAACACTCTGTCGAAGGAGAATGCGTGAGTCTCTGTTGAAACCTTTCCGAAATTACTTCTCTTCTCCTTGCCAATGATCGACAGCTCTTTTGACTCTTTGTCAGTATCCGGGAATAGGATTTTTGCGCATTCACCCTCTGCCCCTTCCTTGAAAGTCGGTCGTATTCTGCACATGACTCGAATGTTTCCTTTCAATTCTTGGACTTGATTGAAAAGAATGCGACGAAGACTCTCTTCCTTGACCAATTTCCTCTTGGACTCCTCTGCGGAGTTAAGAGCTTCTTGGAGTCGACCTTCCATCTCAACAAAACTATCGGACTGTGCTTTGCTTCCGGATTCCAAGAAATGAATCCTGGCGCGAAGACTGGCGACCGTGCTCTCAAGCGTTCCAATAGCTGCTGATGTTTCCACGCCCGTCTTCTGCATGGTCTGCTGCACTTCCTTGATAGTGTTAAGAGCGCTTGCCTTCAGCTCTTTCTCTCGGTCAAGGTTTGTCTTCAATTCTTCAATCTCCGTCTTCAAAATTTGGACCTCTTGCTCCTTCATCTGGAGCGCAAGGTTCAAGCCTTGGTGACCCGTGGAAACCTGGCTTTCGAGCTCCTGAACTTCGCGTAATCTTCGATTCCTCTCCTCCTCAAGCTTTGCATCATGTTGTCGTTCTAGAACTCTGACTCGATCTTCCAGTTCAAGAGCTGCCTTTCGCTCAAGCTCAAGAATATCATTCCTATGGGAACGAACAATTCGGTCAAGCTCATCTATGTTGTCCCGTCTCATTTGGTCAGTCTCGTTGCGGTGGTTTCGGTTCACATCGTCCATCTCAAGACGGTGCGCACGAATACTGTCATCTAAGGTAGTGGTTGCTTCAAGTAGCCTCTGTTGAATCATGTTTAGCCTCTGTGTTGTATCATCTAGGTTAGTTTGTAAGATCTGGTTGGAAGACGAAAGGTGAGTTCGGAGGCCTTCAAACTCGTCGACTATCATATGGGAATACATTAGCCAGTATTAGATCAAGAGGGGCTCCAAAATACTACTCACGTTTGGCTTTGTAAACACTAACAGCATTCTTAAGGTCCTCGTGGTCCTTGTTTGTGCCAGTGAGTGTTGACTCGATCCTCTTCCACATTACTTCCATTGATTCGAGGCGACCACGTACATCAAACGCTACCAAAGCAGGAACATTAGAATCTTTTGTTAAGAATGGGGTTTTAGAAGGGGAAACTTTGGAATTTTTGCAGGGGGAAACAGGTGTAGGAGTAACAAATTCCGACTTAGCAAGGACAGGAATGTGAGAAGGCGTCTTCGGAGCTACTGAGCTATGATCCGGTGCCTCATATAGGACAAGTGCGGCTTCTTCATTGTCTGATCTCATACTCCTATGTCCTACGCTCTGGGAATACTTGTGTCGAAGACGGGGAAGAGGCTTCCTTGGAGATGAACTTAGGTAATGTCCCACGGATGAATCAGTCTGGTCTTCATTGATCTTGAGCCTACTCAATGCCGTACTAACGGATAGATCTCGTAGATTTTCCGGGGAGTGTGGAGACCTCATTAAGTTGGTTGAACTTTGACCTCGGACTTTCTTAATTCCCACCAGGAAGGCCTCATTTAATTGATCTGAAGATGCAACAGCAGGTACTGGGAGTATAGGCTTTCGTCTTCCTCCAGGGGGTGGCATACCGTCATCATCCGAAGAAGCGGAGTCCTTGGAGGCTTGTGGTCGAACCTTGGCTTGGGAAGTATTTGGCCTTGAAGTTGTGGATTGACTGAATGACGGCGGACGTGAACCGAAAGCAGACTTTGGTCGTCCAGGCCCAACACTTTTTGAGAAGCTGCTACTTGATGTATGACGCGAGGATACTGATGGCGTTCTGGATAACATTGAAGATGACTGGGAGTTATTTCGTGGCTGATTAAAATTGCTCTTCATCTGCGATGTGTTAACATATATTATTGAATACGAAGAAGTCCGACTCACGTCTAGTAGAGAAGTTCCTTGCACCGGTGCTTTTCGTGCAGAAGGTGTTCGAGTCAATGCAGATGCAGTTTCTCCCGCTCTCTCGACAAGAGTCTTTCGTTTGGCTGCTGGTTCATTGCTTGGCTTGTCACTTTGACGCTTCAGAGTTGCAGGTTGAGGCATCTTCGAGGGGGGTCGTGATCGCACATTGCCATGAGAATCTGTAATTTCTGCAAGGGGTTTTCCGAGGGAAGGGATGGCACTCATTGTAATTTTGGATTGCGATGTGCGTGAATGCTAAAGACGAAAGAGGTCATCGTCAGTCTTCATCCTCACTTCAAACATCTGTTTATTGACATCAGATTCATACCTGATTTTCTTCTTGGTACTCCATTGAAAGAAGTAGCGAATGCTACACAATATTAAAATGGATAGGACATGTAAACATAAAAGGAACTGAAGTGCCCGTATCGCGTGAACGAGCGAATTGTCGTTGTTGTCGGATGGTAAATGTAATATTTGGTTGTTTTTTGTAATGTACCGATTGTATTTTCACAGTTCGTGTGTTTATGGATTCAAGGAAGCTTTGGTTGCCTGGGAGAAGGTGGATGACTAAGAAAGCCAGGGCCGTGTCAGTGTGGAACCATCAAGGGTCAGTGGGTCGATGGGTCACGTGCAGCTCATGCACAGACAAATAAATGTTCTGATCAAAATTATGCAACCTGAACCAGTGACCAGTGACCAGTGTCACTACCCGTGTCCAGTGTCCAGTGACCTGTGACCTATCGTCCATCCATGTCATCTTCACGTGTCAACGCTTTGTTGGCGTTGCTAGAGGATTATATACTTCCTCCCAAACATCGGTTTGAGCTTCCAACATTCGCGACATAGAGTACTCAAAAGTATCTTTATTGATGTCGCAAAGCTCACAATAAGGTCATGATCTTATAGTATCCTGCATCAGCCTCCTTTATTCATCCTTTCAGCACACCTTAAATCATCGACCATGGAGAAATATTCGCAGTTTCGCGACAGAGGTACGTACTAGATCCCGCATAACATCTACAATATACGAAGACCCCAGCTAACGTACCTCACCTCACAACAGGATCTGGAATCGCTCCTTTCCTACCCGTTCAAACTCCAAGTGCAGGAATCTATGCGCCCGTCTACCTCTTCCTCTTTCTCTTTAGACTGCCATTCTTCCTCACAGTATCAGCGGCATATTTCCTTTTCTTGCAATGGTTTCCACTGGGGTCACTGCTCAAGAAAGCAATACTATGGATGATACTTGGAATACCGGGAGTGTGGTGGATAGACCTACAGATTGATGGAGTAAAGAAAGGTTCATTGGCAAAGAAACATGAAGGGAGGGTGCCTGAGCCTTCGGATATTATCGCATCTTCCTTTACATCACCCTTCGATTCTTTATACTTGGCTGCCATTTTTGATCCTATATTTACAGTATCTTATCCACATACCCGCCAAGTTCATCAGATTTCCCTTCTCGGCGCAATTTTCCGCGCTCTCCAAAGTCCCAGAGAATATCCACCCAAAGGCACAAAAATGACTGATTTATCCGCTCTCCTCCTTCGCTACCCTGGACGAGCCATCGTAGTCTTCCCCGAATGCACAACGACCAATGGAAAAGGAATACTACCTGTCAGCCCTAGCCTTCTGACTGCTCCATCAGGAACCAAAATCTTCCCAATCAGTTTGCGCTACTCACCCTCTGATATAACTACCCCCATCCCCGGAAAATACTGGTCATTTGTCTGGAATCTCCTGTCGAAACCTACACACTGTATCAAAGTCCGAATTGCTGAGGTTGTATACAATACATCCAAGAGTGACGAAGATTCGGAAAAGAGCAACAGATACCTCAAGAATCACTTCAGTAACCTTAACGACGACAATGCGTATACAAGCGGCTCTGATAGTCCCAAACATAAGAACGATCAGCCTGCAGAAACAACATCCGAAGAGCAGCGTGTTTTGGACAAAGTCGGGGAGGCATTGGCACGATTAGGACGAGTTAAGCGTGTAGGATTGACGGTGAAAGATAAGATTTCATTTGTGGATGCATGGAATCAGAAGAAATAGTACAGGCAAGAGATGAGGTATCAGAGACGTGCATCTATGGAGTAGTATCATAGGAAGGTCATGGGTTTATGTGATGGATGCGGAGGCTTGGAGGCAGAAAAAGGAGTCAAAGGTGATTCCAGATTTCCAGGCTTCATACCGAAAGAAATATTCACATATCTATTCATCATTGTAGTCAAGACGTCTACTATCGAGCCAGTTACAATTCACATTGTTTCTGTACCTCTTCCGCTTCCTTCCGCAGATCTTCGAGTGTTGAACCCCAACCTCGAGTCGAATAAAATACCAAGTATCCAATCACTTCAAACTCATGCCGTATGTCCTTCCCAAGTTGCTCCCATTCATCATTTATAAAGCTTTAACCCCAAAGGTCACGAGTAAGGTTTATAGCATCAAATCCACTGGCAAACAGGCTCAAGTGTCGAAGGGATGGGAGAGGGGTCTTACCGACTTTCAACGGTGAATGGCATTATCGTACTCACTCCTCGCGGCCCAGACACAGAGGTTTTCTTGAAAAGAGGATGAGATGCTACTTACTACGTCCAAGTGAATATCGCGTTGTTCCGTATCCATCTTCTCATCCATCCTATACCAGTATTCACCCCAGGTCTCCAGCCTGCTTTCTAATCATCTATCTAACATCTGTTTCGTTGCATGTTGATCCATATAAAAAATCATTTTTCATTCTTATCTATTTGAGATTTTGCCATTTAGTTGATTTTCGAGACTTGAGGGGTATATCGGATGAGATGAGACAATATAGCAGTCTCGATTCTGTAGCGTTGATAGTAAAGTTGACTAGCCCATCTTGCTTCATTTGTCTCTCATTATCGATTTATTTTTCCTCTTGCTTGTTTGTATTCGCTGCTCTTCTTTATACTTTCATTGATGCTTTTCATCCATTCATCGATTCACTTCTTCTTTGTTCAGTCTGTTCATTCATTTACCCTTCACTTATTCCCCTTTTCCTCATTCACTCCCTCATTCGCCCTTGATATTCTCAACAACAAAACCCCTCAGTCTACCGCATTCGCAAACTCTCATTGTAACCCGTGGAGCTCCGCGGAGGTCTATCACCTATTAGACCATTAAACGCGCTATCAATCCTTTATACCAGCCAGCCCATAGTTACTTTACAGCGATGCACGAACGTGCTATCCTATTGCATACAGCCATAGCTTCATAGCAATCATTGTGTAGAGAGAATGTCAAAGTTGAATTGGAAAAGCGCAATACATCTTGAGTGAGATGCCGTATTTCAGAGGAAAGAAAGCATAGATAGAAAGTAGAAGTTCAATGAGGGAGTAGGGTAATGCGTGACCCGGTGTGATGGAGCAACACTCGGCAGTTCTCTCACCCGTAGTGAACAAGATTCCATTCCCACGAGTAGGAAAATCGGAAGATGTAAGTGTCCGATTTTATGAGGCGGCACTGTATTTGACTTCACATATACCAACCAACCTACCCCGAGTTCTCCCATCTCGTCTCAATTTCTACACTCATTTAGCTCATACCCAGTTCTTCATCCCCTCTTCATCCATCCATCTCCTGTAGGTCAAACTTTCTTCCCACCATAAATGATCCTTAAAAAAACCGTTTCTTCATGTGACCTAAACCTTCAAAAGACTTCCGAGAGGTCTAAATCTTAGCTTTAGCTTTAGATCATCAAAGATATCCGTGGAAGTTTCGATTGAACATCTAGTTCCATCTTAGGATATATCAGATATCTATGCTCAAATTGCCACTTCGCTGATAGCAAGCAAGCAAGCAAGCACCTTTCTTTCCTTAACCATCCCCCCCCGTTTTTTTCCAACTCGCCTCACCTCATAAGCCATGCATGCATCCAAGGCACGAAGATAAAAAAACAGAAAGATTCCATGCCAACCTGATGAAATGCGAACGTTCACCCGAAGATTCGACTAGGAGGTTAATTCCATCGTATCCTATAGTATGGATCTACGCACGGGAGATTCGCAACATCAAGCGTTTTTAGAGGGATTTTTATCGATAGTCGCATGGTGGTCGAAATCCTTTGGGACACGGTGAATCTCATGGGGATGATGACGAGTCGGGAATACCTTTTTTTCCCCATTCGATAGGAGGAAGGAGTTTCTGTTGTCGTGCGTTGCGTGCCGTTTATCAGGGGGTGGGTTGAAGGTCCTCGGGTATAGTGGTCGTAATTCATAATCCGGCAGACCAAACAATAGTCGATGCTACGCGGAATGATTGAAAGGTATTCGTGCTGATGTGATCTCTGAGGACTCAGAGCTCAGGATGTCTTTTTTTTTCTCGTGGTATATCGGTGGATTGGATTGGATTGGATTGGACTCGAATCGGATCGGATCGGGAATTTATTTTTCAAAAGACTTGACTTTTTGTTGCTGGCCTAAAGATTGGATGAGGTCTCAAGGGGATTAGGGCTGGTTTGAATGGAAATCGTTGGAGGGTCTCTCTACTCAGGTATGGGCATTAGTGATGTAACATGTAACAGTACGAGTCAAACGTGTCTGGAGAATTAATACTGTGTGCAGTGGTATGGGTCCAGGAGTTCCTCGTATGCGAGGAAAGCTGTTACTACTCGAGTATTTCGTTTCTGTCTCCTAGTCATGCACTCTCTTGTTCTATCTTAAATCGTCTAGTGCGATATTAAGAGGAGGGACTAGTACGTTTTATACTTTTCGAAAGAGTCTTGTTGGTCGTTATTGATCTTTCATCTTTCATCTTTCATCTTTCATCTTCAATCAAATCTCGAGTTCGTTAAGAGCTATTCGTATTCAAGTGCTGTTGATTGTTGGTATTATTTTCATCTCCAACCCATTTACTGGCCCAATCCCCTGACCCAATCCCAATTATTTCTAACCAGACTGTAGCCAGCCCTATGAGGCGCTATGACCATCAGGCAGGTGTCATTCTACAGAGTTGAGTTTGATCTACCTGATCTCCATCTAACTAGTGTCCCGTGTAGGGATTAGCGTAGAATTATTACTCGTGGTAACGGTAAAAGTCCTTCATTTGCTAAGGGTCTCTGGGTTAACGAGGATAGTATGTGTGCTAAAGAAGCTTGTCTAGTTGTTGGGGGGGATTTAGAGCGAGTTTGTTGAAATTTTGCTTTAAAGTTTACACTAACAGAAAGCCGGCCAGGAAGCTAAGACGTTTGAAAGGTATGCTTGTGAAGAGGATGGATGTACAATGTTTGTTGTTTGATTCTTGAAGGAGCACAGAATGGAAATGGTTTGATGTCTTTCTATCAGATTGAGTCCTATAAGGATATCCTCTTCATGTACGAGAAGAGTATAGGTTGACTCTACTCATTATTGTCATATAGGTATCATGCATTCTTTTTTTCAAAGCCATAAGAACCAAAATCTTGAAAAGTACATGATATAAGCTTTCTAGACCTATAAAGCGTCGAGTGGTCTAATGAATACTAGTGGCAGGCCATGATTTCGTTTCTCGCTAATTCGAACACTCCCCCTATTAGCGTTCCACCGGCCAGAGTAAGAAAAAAGACCATACATAGTTAGAAATTCTAGCGTGCCATCACTCTCACAAACTTGGCTTTGAATACTTACTCAATACAACTCTTCTCTTGCCTCCCAATTACTTGAATCCTCCATTGAACATTTACTCAAGTACAACTTATCGTTCTTGCAATCACAATCTCAAATTTCACACTCACGACATCACATCACAGCTACAATGTCCTCTCAAGTAGCTAGCCAACAAAACTCCCATCAGCTGCATGCAAGATCGAGCAGCGGCAATGGGCATGAGAATGATGGGGGACCAACGATCTTCAAGTTCTCCTGTCCTGGGAAGGAGCCAGACACCCGAATCGTGGTTTTCGACCGCGAGTTTCATGTTCACGAGGTGGTGTTGACCATGTACTCTACTTGGTTCAGGAAAAGCATCGCATGGATCGAACGTGATATTAATCCCACGGTATTTCGACTTTGGAAGAATGATTATGTGTCGGTCATTGATGAGGATGGACATGGTTGGACGTTGGAACCTAGGGGGGTAAGCTATGTTTTCTTTTGTTTTACTCTCATTTTGGGCATTTGATGGGTAGAATGAGCCTTGTAATTGTTGAATTGATTTGAGAGATTCGATTGCTCTGAGGGCATCAAATATTTGAGAGATCCAAGCAATCTGAGTGTATCAAATCACCCGAGAGATTCACATCACTTGAGAGGTTGAAACATACTAACTTCTCACTCTCATAGTCAAGGATCATATCCTCGAGTGATCCCGAGAAATTGGAGAACAAGGTCGATCGATTCAACCACTTCTGCGACCCTCACCGCCGCGTCTGTCAAGACGAGAACCACTTCGTGGGCGGCATGAAGAGAGCCTCGCTGGACTCCGAAGCGTTCTACAGACTGTTGTGTGCCATGTACCACGTGCCCACTTTGATTGCTTCGGTAGAGGAGCTGGTGACCACCACCAACATGGGCGACTACTACTGCGCCTTGCCAATCCTCTCTTCCTCAATCGCCACGGCCCTGCTGCACGACGACAGCCTGTTCTACCGCCACAGCGCATACCTGTTTGGCGAGTTTGAGATGAGCGAAGCCTTGAGCGCGGCGGCGCGGCTCCGCAACCCCGTTCTCTTCCGGGAGCTCGTGGTCATCGCCATCTCCGAGTGGGACATCGACGTCGACGTCGACCGATTCAAGGGGCTCCGCAAAGACATCCGCTTGGCGATTGTCATGGCGGCTCAGAGGGTAAGCAGCATGTCCAACAAAGCCCGAAACGAACTCTGCTGGGCCTCCAGCAACGTCTTCTCTGATTTGACCGGGGACGCGGCGGATGACATCCGTCATCGCTTGCAGCGATACCAGCTCGACCAATTGGACAACCGACCGTACAGGTCGTGCTATACGCACTACTCGCAGCAGATGGAGTACTTGAAAGCCATCCGGAGCGAAAATCCCGAGGACGACTCGGGGGACGAAACGGAGTTCTACGGACGGGCGTTGAACCCCCTGAGCAACATCCTGAGCAGAATCCTCAAGGTGAACCTGCGTCTGTCGCCGATCCCGGAGCTCCAGGATAGAATTGGCCTTTTCTGTGCAGAGGTTCCGGATGACGAACTGCCATGGGATGTGACCGAGACCGATTGGTGAATGTTAGATCTGAGCTGGGGGCGATCGATCATGTGATTGGGATGGCACGAGTGGGTATAAATATATCTCTTTCTTTGTAATGATGGTCTTGATGGTTTTGGGGGAATGATTTTCAAGTTGACGAATTGAACGAAGCGATTGTACGAAGCATGGAGATAACTAATGAGGTTCACATGGGCAAACAGATTTTTGTATATGTTATTTTTTGTATGTGTATTATTTTGTATTCTCTTGTATATTTTTAGATTCCTTGTATTATTTCTCCTACTGTATTAGAATCGAATCCAAACATTGATATTTTCTTCCAATCAAGGCTCAATACAAGTAATTGAGAGGCTCATATAAATACGGAACAGATTCGCTTATAGTCATACACCCCTTTTTCAGTTTACTTATTCGAGTATAAAAAGTACAATGATGCTCGAGTATACTATTCGTATCTACTCGCACAATGAAATGCCAAATGCCAAATGCCAAATGCCAAATGCCAAATGCCAAATGCCAAATGCCAAATCCCCTTTAACAAAACGAATAAGAATATCATCCCATCCATCCCATCCCATCCCATTCCGTTCGAGAACCTCAAGTTATATCAATCAAATAATCATTTCAAACATCATTAAATATATAAATACGAGTACCTACTTATTTGTTTATTTACTGACACACCTGTCTATATATCCCACCCTCCCTCGCCGCCCCCCCCAAATCTCACTATACTACAAATATAGTATTCGAATATATATACTCTATATGTATATCTATATGTATATCTACTCGAGCAATAGAAAACCTATCTCTCACTCCTACTCCTCCCTCTCAACACCTAAAAACACCTACCAACACCTACCAACACCTACCAACACCTACCAACACCACACCATACCAAACCAAACCCATTTTCCGAAATACTCACTCCCCATTCCCATCCCCATTCATTCTTCAACCCTCCATCCAACCCATCAATCTCTCTCTTCAATCCACTCAAGGTTTTTTTTCTTTTCTATCTTTATTTATTTTTATTTTTATATCCATTACATCCCATTACATACTCTACATATGGCCATAAATATGGCCATCACATCCATCTATACCTCTTTCCCATACATACATCGCTCATCACATCGCTCATCACATCGCTCATCACATCACTCATCATATATAACTCCCTTATCCCCTCATTTACAACCCATCCACAAACCCATCCACAAACCCAAACCCAAATCCAAATCACCACCACCACCACCAAAAAAAAGAGAAAAAGACCACATCAACATCAACATCAACATCAACAACAACAACGATAACATAACATAACAACAGCACTTAAATATATAAGTTCACCAATTATAAGTATAAGTATATACATAAATACATAAATACTCCAGCAGCCGCTATCCCTTTCTATCCTATAAACCCTTTTCCCCTCTCCTTCCCTTTCCCCTTCCCCTTCCCCTCCTCGCACCCCCAGTGGTGCAGCTGCTGTATACTTGGAGGTCAGACAGCAAGACAGCAAGACAGCAGGTACGCTAATAAGATGCTAAGAAGCCAAGGGGCTAATAAGCAAACAAGCCAATAAATAAATAAACAGATAAGCAAGCAAGTAAGCAAGCGGCCGTTCATTTGTGAATTAATATATTCATTCCATTCCATCCCATCCCATCCCATCCCATTGCATCCAATCCAATCCAATCCAATCCAATCCCATATCATCTCATCTCGTCAATCAATCAATCCATCAAATCAATTCCATTCAAAATATTTCTTTCCCCTTCAATTAATTCCCCTTTGCCCAAACCTTCAACCCCATCAAATCCTCCCCCCAACATCCTCTCGAGGCGGCACCTCCCCCCTCAAATTTTCCCACCCCTTCTCCCCAGCCCCAATAACACCCTCCCTCAACATCGTCAACTGCCTAACCCCACAATACCCCCCCTTCCTCGCCACCCTCTGATAATCCACATAATGTCCCTCCCTCTCCCAATAGCTCTTGGGCTTGGCGATCGCCCCCTCACTCGGAGTCATCTGTCTCTTCGCATGCATGATTCGCGACGGGCGAGAAGCCTCAGCACGAGATTTGAGTCCCCCCACAATCGCCGAAAAGTACGCCGAAGCCGATGAGAATGGCAGGGAGGAGTCAAACCCTTGCCAGGTGGATTCTTCATCACCTAGATCTCTCTTGCCCGCCTTTCGGCCCGGCGCAGATTTGTGAACCCTTCCATACTTTCCACCAAAATCCTTCTGTAAATCAATCATGGCCTTTTCTTGTTCCGGCGTAAATGAGTTGGGGATCCATAACCTGTCCTGCACCACATCCCCCTCCTTCTCCGTCCTCCTATCATTGAATCGTGGTAGGTGCGCAAAATAATTGATCATCGCTTGCCATGGCACAAATAATCGTTCGAACCTCTTCGCGTATTTGATATGGCGGTAAGATGTCGCATCGTATGCCACTCTCACAAAAGGATTCATAAAAATCCCTTCACCCCACGCTTCACGGGTGTTCGTGGTCAAATCCGGGAAATCGGGTGTCGCGAGGATATCGGCATGAATCAGACAGCATTCCGAAGAATCCCAAAACGATTCTGGCTCGGATCGAAATTTGAGGGGAAGCCCTGCCACGGAGGTTGAACGTTCGTACACACGATCCGAGCCTTCAGGGTCCTTTCTTTGCAGGCGCGCCGAGGGAGCGTGCGCGATTTCCTTTTGGAAGAAGCGTGCATCGAAGGCCACGATACCGCCCCAACAGCTCTTCACTCTCACTGCATCTTTCCCAGCCAAAACATCATTCCGGCTCGTGGCCTCTCCCTTTCCCGCAAACCACGGGAAAATTGGTACGCCAATACTATAGCCCTCAGTGTCCCGTGTAGCATACGTATCGTAGTATTTCCAGCTCGTAATAAAATCCGCACCGCAAACCGCCTTGTACTCCGCCTTGCCCGCATCATTCACGTTGGTGCCCCACAACAACCTCATGGCACCCTCCACCTCGAAGAAGACGTCGTTCAAGAAGAGCACCCTCTCGTACCTCTCCGTCACATTCCCCGATGTCAGAGGATCCAAAGCCTTATTCCTCACATCCGCCAAGAATTCAATCCTCTTCACCCCCGTCTGTCCACTCGGCAGCGTGATCCGATGCAGAGTGGAAAGATCAATGTGATCATCCACCTCGGCCACAATCTTCCTCTGCACGCCATGTAGCCTCTCACTCAACCTCTCCAACGAATCCTTCGGCCCTCCGTACACACTCACGAACACCCTCTGCCTCCCAATGGCCTCGACCAGCGCCACCAAGCTATCACCCCAGGGACCATCGATAAGTTTCGCATCCACTATATTCGCGGCGATGAACACCTTCTCATGGAGCGGTATGGAGAATGTCGGAGGATTCGTATAACTCGCATTGAAGATGACTTGCCAGGTCAGAAACAAGACCAAGGAGAGGAGGATGTAGGTAGGTTTGCAGATTCTCCTGACGACTCGAAGGAGTTTCGATGCTACGCGCCGCGAAGAGACGGATTCATCTTTGAATTCGTACGTGTAATCGTTGGCGTCGAGGGAGTTTCGTGGGAGGGGATCATATCGTGGTGAAGTGGACATTTTTTTTGGGTCGGGATGTTAAGATGGAAGGTTCCTATGACCAGATTCCCTTCATTTGAAATATTATGAATCAAATGGTATCGTGGTGTTCTTTCTTTAATCAAGGGGTCAAGTAAAGGAGTGAAAGAAATGGCACATGAAGATATGGTGGAAGAGAGAGGAAGAGAGAGGAAGAGGAAGAGAGAGAGAGGAAGAGAGAGAGAGAGTTTCAATTGAAGAGAACAAGATAAGAAACGAAGAATGAATAACGAATAACGAATAATGAAGAATAGTGTTTGGAAAAGAATTAAAAGATATGGAATAAAAACGATAACCTTAATAAGTGTATATAAACGTGTAAATATACGGAGTAGGAAGTAGTATACTTAGGATATATATCATCCAATTATAAGATGAAAGAGAATCCAAACCAACGAAAAGTATAAAATTAAACCTCCTTTGAAAATCCAGGGTTCTTTTTTTCCAAGAACCCTTGGAGAAACTATCATTATTATCAGCCGCTTTATAATTACCAAGAATCCCGCCTCGTGGATTAATTCTATAAATCTCTTTTACAAGTACTCGGTATATGTTTTATGAAATATCCTATTTATTCTACTTATTCTATGTATTCTATTTATCTCATATATCCTTATTGTAGTGGGAACAGTGTATATTGTCTAATATGCTAGGAGTGGCATATATCCTATATATTCTATATATCCTATATATTCTATATATCCTATATATCCTATATATCCTATATATCCTATATATCCCATATATCCCATATATCCCATCTAACCCATCTAACCCATCTAACCCATCCAACCCATCCAACCCATCCATCCCATCCATCCCATCCAACCCATCCATCCCATCCTACCCCATCCCACCCCTTACTATTACTCGAGCTCACGATCTACAAACTGGTGAATCAACCTCAACCTCAACCTCAACCTCAACCTCAACCTCAACCTCACATACCACAATAACAAGATCTACTCACCCACTCACCCATCTACTCCATCCTTACTCTCCTACTCTACTCAAGCATCTTAAATCCATCCATCCATCCATCCATCCACTCCTCATCCTCCAGGATAAATACTCAAGTATATCCATCTACTCTATACTCATAGTAAAAAAAGAAAGAGATGATCGAAAGATTAATATTGATCGACCTATTCACTCATCCACTCATCCACTCATTCAAATATATCCCACAACCAACCAATCTACTCAAATAATCTCTAATCCCTCCCCAAATCCCATAATCCCTCCCCACAACCTCCCTCCCTCCCTCCAACCTCCAACCTCCAACCCCCATCGGCTCAATCGGTAAAATATATAAGCCCCGATATGTTACATCTCTTCTTGATTGATCTTATTTTATTTCTTTTATATCTACTCCATCTTATACTATGTTATTTTCGTATAATCTTATTTTTTTTCTTTTTTTCTTTTTTTGTTTCTTGTTTTATCTTTTATTTTATATCATATTTCATATTTTATAGTTTATTCTATATTTAATATTTTATATCTTATATCTTATTCTATATTCTATATTCTATATTCTATATCTCATTCTATATTCTATATCATATTTTATATCTTATATCTTATATTTATACTCAATACAACAATACAATACAACAATACAACCCCCTCTCCCTCTCCCTCTCCCTCTTCCTCTCCCCATCTTTCCCCCTCTCTCCCACTCCCACTCCCACTCTCTTCCTCCTTCCCCCATCAAATCTATCCATCCATCCACCCACCCATCTACTCAAATATTTACTATGATTATCAATCTACTCCATCTACATCATCTAAAATTATATTCACCGATAAAATATCGTACCTACTTACCACTTACCACCTACTACCTACAAAGTACATACCGCATACCGCATACGTATTGCGGATGCGTATGCACGTTGGATACGGGCTGATGCGCCACTCGCCACTCGCCATTATGATTCGCTCTCGTTCGTATACGGTGTGGATAGAGTTTCGTGCTAATTTCTAAACCACCCTCCTCCCAAGCCCGTCACCCCCTTAACCCATGTCATCTCATCCACCAAGTTCATGCATAACTTCAAAAGAAGTCCAAAAAAAGATACAATTATTCCCAACACGTTTTCATTTTCATTGGTTCCAAACAACTTCAATCCCTACCCAGTAAGGACTGAAGGCTTAAGAACATTAAGATACCGTACAGTGCAACGCAATTTTGTAGAGACCCCTTGACAAAAAGTATCCCCCTCCCCAATCGACATCCATCCATAATTGAGGGCATCATCAATTCCCATTTCATTCATGAATCCTCATCCGTTTCATCCCTGCATGATTCCCTCAATTCATCTCAAAAAAAAATGCTCGAAAGTAAACATAATCCGTAATTCGTTGCAAGCAAGCAATGTGTTCAGGAGGTAAGACCAAGCCCAAAATTGGTCAGGCCAGATAAGTACAGGATGGGTGCGGCAACGGCGATGAGGAGTGCAGGAACGGCTAAAGGCCTAATTTTCATGTCATGGCAACCGATCAGCTTCGTGCGAGTCCAAATAAATAATAAAAGACTCAAGGGTATCATGTGAAGAAGAAGAAGAAGAAGAAGGAGAAAGAAAGAGAGAGAAAAGGGTCAAGTCCAATGGAAGAAGTCCTTACGTGTGACGTCCGCCACCACATAGTTTCCTGATAAGTCCTCCAATCCAATCCACAAATACTACTTGGAAGAATGCTCTAAGGAAGTTGCGAGATTTGGCGTCATTGCCGACCGAACGCATAGAAGATGGTGTGATGGATCTATCAGGTACTGTCGATGCTGATTTACGAGCTCTTAACTGCGAATTACTATTCTCCTCCGCAAGTGATGTGGATTTGGCGGCATCCTCATCGGGAACAGAATCGTCGGCCTTTGCGTTCAAACTCGCAGCTGGAGTTGCGGGCTGGACTGTAATTGTTGGGCTATTCCTGCCTTGCTCTGTAGGACTAGCTTGAGTGCTTCCCTCGAGACTGAGTGATTTGTTTTCGACAAAGGGGGTATGAGGTAAGACTGGAAGGACGGGGTGGAGCTTGCGTGAACCTTGGGCAAATTTCATGGCTGGAGGATGAGGTGATGAGCTTCGGGAAGTTCTGAGGGCTGAGGACCGAGATGATGAATCTCGAGGAGGTCTCTCGGAGATTTCGGCGTCGTTTGTTCCAGTCGTTTGTTTGTCAAAGTCTTTCTTCAATTCATCCGAAAGGTCCCCATTGTTCTGTGAGTTCTCCACGCTAGGGGGTAGAGCAGTAAATTTGGATTCTGGTTCAGCCTCAGAATTTTCTTCTACAATTGGCAACAATGGAGAGCTGTCATGCGCAGGTGGTTGAGGCGATGGGTCTATTAAGTCTGCACCTTCCACATGATGATTTCCATTTGTAGCAACAGGTGAAATTGGGTTCCCTTCAACATCCGTTTGGTCCTCACTCAATTGATTCTCGAGTCTTCGAACATGCTCCAGGATCTGGTTGAAATCGCTGGGAAAAGGTTCGAGGCTAGGATCATTTGGATCGAACTCTCTAAACATTGGTTCCTGGATTGCCGATCGAATCTGGGCCGTCTCATGTTCTTGTCGCTCTTCAGCAGTAAGAGGGGAATTACACTCGTGTGCAAAGAGTGGTGCACGCTCCTCAGATGGTGTTTCGATGTCCAAATCACGGACCAAACCATCAAGGCCTCGTGGGCCATAGTCTCGATGAGGGGTTGGTAGCTCAATTGCAGTGGGCTGTGAACGAAGTTAATGGTCTACAAACTTGGAACAAGAATGAAAGCGAGAGCTTACCTTGAAGCTTTCATCAAGTTGAGCTGCGATATCAGCAACCTCAGCAGCAGTTTCTGCAACTTCAGGAATTGGCGTATGCGAGAGTCGTCTATAACCAATCTCACCAGCTTCCTTATCCGACATGGGAGGAGTTGGTGGTGCTTTATCAAGTAATTCTGCAGAGTCCGCAACCTCAGCAGCAATATTAGCGAGTTCCGGTGTGGCTGATTGTTGTCTGATGGTGATCTGGTCAGGTACAGCATCATAGGCATGTAAAGTATGGGCGTCTTTCTGTGCAAATGTAGCGCCACTTCCGAAATCATCACCATGGCGTGGCTCAGAATCGACTTTTTCGACTGTTACAAATGGCGCCGAGACAATCTCGGATGAAATGCTTGATTGTTCGTCGCTACTTTTGGTGTTTATCGTGCTCGCAATGAGTTCATCGGATTTGCTTTGCTCAGGAATGACTTCTTGCTCAGGGCTCTCTTGGCTGGTAGAGTTGATCTCATGATTTGCTTCCGGTACCTCGATGGTCTCATCAGCCGGCGTTTCGATTGTGGATGCTTTTTCAACATCGATTAATTCAGAGCTCCGATCTTCCTGGGCTACGTGCTCATTAGCAGAGGTAGGGGTTTCGTTAGGTTCCTCGACTTTAATCGGTTCAGAGATTGCATGCTCTTGTTTTGGTGCGGTGTCAGCTTCCTTGGTGATCACTTGTTCGATAGAGTTGGGTTCCTCCACTACACTTTCAATGCTTTCATTTGAAAGTACGGGGTTCGAAGTGCTAATCTCAGGGCTTTGTGGCACATCTTCCTCGAGTTCCTCGGCCAGAGCCAAAGTGCTTTCATCAATAAAAATTGGAATCGAGGAGATCTCAAGGTTTTGTGATTCACTTGTCTTGAGCTCTTCAGCTTGCATTTTATCCACGGGAGGATGGCTATCAGCCAAGCCAGTCTTTTCTTCTGCTTCGTCTTCGCCAGCACGTGGTTCTTGAACTGATTTTGGCTCTTCGATGTGAGCCAAGACAGAATCCTCTTCTGCCTCACTCTCACCAATGTGGAGTTCTTGTTTCGATTCTAGTTCTTCCGTGGTAATAGCGGAAGCTTCTTGGTGCTCGAGAGTTTCAGCCTTATCCGTACCAGTCTTTTCTTCGGCTCCGTCTTCGCCAGCACGTGGTTCTTGAACTGATTTTGGCTCTTCGATGTGAGCCAAGACAGAATCCTCTTCTGCCTCACTCTCACCAATGCGGAGTTCTTGTTTCGATTCTGGTTCTTCGGTGGTAATGGCGGCAGAAGCTTCTTGGTGCTCGGGAGTTTCAGCCTTATCCTTGCCAGTCTCTCCTCTTGTTTCTCCTTCAATAACAGATGGTTCTTTCACTAAATCCAACTTCTCGGACATGATGGCAACGGGCTCCTGTTTTTGATCGACGATTTCATCCTCATTCTTACCCGTCTCAGCATGAAGTACCTCATCAGCATCGTGAGTCGTGACCTGCTCAGGTCTTACAGCATCGGCCTTTTCGAGAGGTTCCTTGGAGATCTCATCTGCTTCTTGAGTGGTCAAAGCTGGTTTTAAATCAGAGACGTCTGTGGTCGTTGTCTTCGATACTGAGGCAGTTTCTGGGTGAGCATGTGATTTCAAATGTTCTGGTTCATCAATGCCACTGCTTGAAACTTCGAGCTCTTGAACTGGCACTTGAGATAAATCGAGCTCTTTCGCTGAAGCTTCAATCTCCGGCTCGACTGTATGGTCGGCTTGACCCTCCGGTGTTGATGCATCATGTACCTCTTGAGCTTCCTCTGGTTTGACTTCAGCCTCATGGTTTGAGGTGGAGGACGTGGATTCTGCTGCGAATGTGGATGCTTCTGGGTGTGAGATTTCCGACACCTTATCTGCAGACTCCGCATGCTGAGCGGGCTCGATAGGCTCATCCACTGTGACCTCCTTGGTATCGAAATTTGGTATTGTGCGAGGAGTAGAATTCTCTTCCGGTGATTTTTCGGTGGAGACCGATTTTACCTCTGGAGTGGATTTAATCGGGACTGTGAGAAGATTATTTCGGTTTCCAATGTCATCGGTAACTAGAAAGATTGAAATATTAGTCAAATTCCTCAAGGGTGAAATCATTTCAATCGGGTCAGTTTAAATTTGATGAGCGAAGTGCAATCTCTTCCCGATTATGACCAGGAGAATGTGGCGAAGGGTCAGAGTTTGGAGTAAGAATCACAATCAAAATGAGAGGTATCAAGATATATGGAAGACTTACCAATTGGTGCACCTTCATCTGACATCCACCAGTCTCCATCACCAATTCTGAATTTGTATTGATATTCTTTCCCCTCTTCCACCTCCACTGACTTTGAGAATACGTACTGCTCGTCCGATTCATTGGTATACTCCATCTCCTGAGGTTGCCATACTGATTGCGGAAAGGAACCCGCGAGATATATCGGTGGAGCCGCTCCTGGCCTGGAGTATTTAATGACCACGGATGTTTTGGTTTTGGTATCTGCCATATTGACCTAGTATTCTGCAGATTGTCATTACCGTGTTCGATGAAACTTCCAAGATCAAGATGCAGAGAACTTCCCACGCCTTCATGGAGGTGAAGAATTTACAAGAATGCCAGAAAGGGTGGAAGAAGTGGGATGGATGAGTCCTCTCTCTCGATTTCTTGAAATGAACCAATCGTTGAGGGTTTCTTGGCTGACCTGGTGAATCGTATGGAAAGCGCAAGATTGTAGGAAGGGGCCATGATGGAATGGAATGGAATGTAATGGAAATTGAATTCACCCACACAATCTGGAGAGAAAGGAAAGAATATTTTAGTCGTACCTTTTTGTGTTCTGGGAAACAATCCTTTGATGAGCTTAAACCTGAACCTGAACCTGAACCTGAACCTGATCCTGATCCTGAACCTGATCCTGAACCTGATCCTGAACCTGATTACCTGTTGAGAATACGATTCACCCCGGAATACCTTTCAATGGTTTGGCTTTTCTTGAAGATATCGAGCAGCAAGCAGTTGATGTGATCCTTCACAACGATGCATGAATGGGGGTGATGGATAGATGGATCCGATTGAGGAGCAAGTTGTTGGCGGTGATATCAAAGAAGAGAGAGCAGGAGAGAATCAAACACGATGTCGTCATACGAGGATGATAAGGCTTATCAAGGATTCCAAGGGATTGATAGGGTGATGTGATCAAGTGATGATCCCTTTCTGCTGAGGGGGGTTGGGCGAGAGGGTGTATGTGTATGTGTATACAAGTAGGAAGGATGAAGGATGAGGGATGAAGGAGAAAGGAGAAAGCAGAATATATTCCGTGGATGCTTGTTGCTTGTTGCTTGAGGGCGGAGGGTGGAATCACATCGCGAGACTTAAAAAGGATTGGGGTCAAAACAACAACACTTGATTCTGCACGCTGACTACGGCTACCATGGCGACGGACGAATGAGAGGGGGCGAGGGATCGAACGGACCCACCTTTCCGTGTAACATGGACATTGTTGGCAGCCACCTCAGAGTTCACCCCACGAATGAATCTGGTCATTGGACCCAGCAAGCCGACTGGGAGGACATCTAGATCTTTGCATGGGTAGAATTTGAGAAGACAGAGTATAGAGGAGAGGAGAGGGGAGGAGGGGGGAGGTGAGGTGAGGGAAGGGAAGGAGAGAGAAAGGGAAGGAGAGAGAACGGGAAAGGGGGGGAAAAGCAAGGAGAAGGAGAGGGGAGTGAGTCTTCCCATGATCACTACTACTTACTGTATTGCTCCCCATAGTCCCGTAGTCCCAATGCTTTAGTATGCTCCGTAGCGGCATGACATCAAAAGTGGGGTATGGGTCTGGGTATTCTGAAACAAGGGTCGGGGTGAGAGCCAGTGATGGTCAACCGTAGGACAGAGATCGTACGGTCACCGTATGAGCTGACATGTGAGAGATAAGGTGAAACTGACTTCAGCCTTGCCGTGCGAGGCTGAGGCCACAAGATAACCTTGGAGGCATTTTTGGCGAGGCTGGACCTCAAATATGCAACTACAACTACAACCACAACCACAACCACAACCACAACCACAACCACAACCACAACCACAACTACAACTACAACTACAACCACAACCACAACCACAACCACAACCACAACATCAAAGGATTATCATCTAGCTCATCTAATCCTTTCAATCCTGTGCTGTGCAATCTCCCTCATGTTGCATCATCAGCAAAGTGTCATCACGAGTCTTTGGATCTCCCTCTGATCCCAGCTCACATTCTCTCGACCCCCTCCTGAACCATGTCGCTACCACCATTAACTATCCACATCAAGAGGAAGGCCACAGATTTACCTCAGGAATTTCTCCGTAAGTCAAATCGCTACCCGATGTACCTTCATTATCACGAAACTAAATCTTGACAGGCGTGGATGATGCTATTGCAAAGCGACAACGTCGAGCAACGGATTTTGTTTACTCGAGGCAACAAGCTCCACAAATTGAGATTAGCCCATCGACGCCTCAACTAGCTCCGCCCGGGAGACCGATCAAACCTCTACATCGCTCTTCCAGCTCTCGATCGTTAGCTACCAAAACACCAGGAAAAAGTGAAGGGAATATTCAACCAGTGGATGAAGTCAAGAATGAGAGCCAAGTCACCAAAACTCAACCTCTACCGGCCAGTATTCCTACCATACAAGATGTGAAAGGAAATAATTCTGCTGGTGGGGGACCTTCAAATAGTGGACACCCCTCAAGTGGTGGAAGTGCGAAGAAACCAGTGCAACAGAGACGATTCCATCTTTCAAGAAGTGCCACGGCGGAAATCCCCTCGAGTCCAGGGAGTGGTGTGCGAAAGCGCAATGCTACCGTTTTCATCGAACGTCGGGTGCGACAGAAGACCCAGGAGGAGAAGTGGACATCGGCGGCCAACACTGCGATAGAAGCAGAGAATGTTGCTATTCAGAAACACGACCAAGAAGAAAGACCACAGAAGAAGCCCGGTAGAGGATCGAGAGTGCAAATCGTCTCTACGAAAGATGCCAAGGATGAAAAGAAAATCACGGCACCTCCGACAAAACCCCCTTCCGCGCTGGTCAATCCTTGGGGTCTGGACACGGATGATTTGGCAGCACAAATGCAAGCTTACACACTACAAGAAATTGGTCGTAGTATTGCCGAATCCAAGGTAGCAGAACCTACACCATCCATATCTGTACAACCTCCTACCCGCAAACCCCAATCATCGAGATTCAAGCCCAAGAAGCCAGCTTTACGCTACAAGGAACGTCATCCCGACGAAAACGACATGGAAGTCGATCAAGATCACGTGTCTGGAGCTGAGACTGATGAAGATATGGATACTGATACGGAGTATATCATTGAGACATACATTCGTGTTCCTGCTGAAGACATTGACAATGAAGACAACAAGATCAACTTTGGTATTCTTGTACTCGACGCTCAATCTGATATTGATGAATTCTATCAAGAATGGGATAATGATGAAGAAGTTGAAGATGAAGCTGACGAAGATGAGAACGGTTCGTGAAATCCTCTGAAGCATTCCCCTTTGAGAACAACACTAACATTCTCCAAAGATGAAAACTACTACACAGCCGATTACCCTGATGCGGAAATTGACTCGGATGATGAGTACAATAGGAATGCGTATGCTTACCGTACAGGCAATGCTTCAGATCTAGAGGAATTTGATGAGGATGATAGTGATGAGGATGCCATGGGATTTAGTGATGATGAAGTTGATAAGTTGAAGTATCCATGGTCAAGAGTTGGTGCCCATGGACAGAGAGATCATACAAATGCGCTTGCCAGTGGTGGTGAAGATGATGGAGATGATGATGATGATATGTTGTAAAGGGAAGGAGAGTGAAGGGAAGAGAGGAGATATTGGTGAATGATAAAAGGGAAGAAAATAGAAGAGAGGAGATATCAGTGAAGGATAAAAGGGAAGGGAATGGAATGGAAGAAGAGAGAAGGGGGAAGGGGGAAGAGAAAGATACAAATGAAGGGGAGAAAAGGGAAGAAAAGGGAAAAGAGAAGATACCATAAAAAGATACAAGTGAAGAAGAGAGAAGAGAGAAAAGAAGATACCATAAAAAGACCCAAGAGCAAACGAGCATTAAGAAAACCCACCAAGAAATTCCAAAGCCTGATTCTTACCAATCCAACAAATCTCCAATCTCATCTCATACAATCAAGATGATGCAAGGAAATCTGCACATCATGTCACATCACATCTCATCTCATTAGCATGCGTCGAAAAGAATCATTAGCATGTATACTCGTGGAAAGAAGATTTATCTACTTGAGTACGTACCATTTTATATTATGCGAATGTTACTCGTATGTGGGTATATGGGTATTTGAGTATTTGAGTATTTGAGTATTTGAGTATTTGAGTATTTGAGTATTTGAGTTATATTGATGTGAGTGTATGAGTGTGTAAGTGTGTGAGTGTGAGTATAGAGTATATGTATATTAATCGTTTTTAATTTCATTTTTGATTTCGCTTAATATTTGGATTTGAAGTGAGGAGATTAGGATTAGGAGATTAGGGGATTTGGAGTTGGGGATTTGGAGTTGGGGATTGGGATTTTGGATTGGGATTTTGGATTGGGGATTGGGGATTTGGATTTGGGGATTTGGACTTGGGGATTGGGAGTAAGTATTTATTTATTTAGTCTTGAATGTGATGGAGTAAGTAGTGAGTGGGGAGTGATGGTAGATGATGGGAGATGAGGAAGTGGAGATGGAGAAGGGGAAGGGGAAGGGGAAGGGGAAGAAGAGAGATATAGGTAGGTAGGTAGGCAAATGGGCATTCTATTCATTCTATTCATTCTATTCATTCTATTCATTCTATTCATTCTATTCATTCTATTCATTCTATTCATTCTATTCATTCTATTCATTCTATTCATTCTATTCATTCTATTCATTTCATCTCATCTATCAAAAATTCAAAATGTAAAATGTATATATATAGTATGTTTTCTATACTCGGGTGTATTTGTATTTATATTGTTATTTGTATTTATATTGTTATTTGTATTTATATTATTATTTGTATTTATATTGTTATTGATATTAATACTATTACTATTGCTATTATTATTGCTATTGTTATTATTATTGCTATTGCTATTGCTATTGCTATTGCTATTGCTATTGCTATTGCTATTGTTTAAGATTGATGAGATTGAGTTTTGTAGGGGAGGGGAGAGGGGAGAGGAAAAGGGAGGAGAGAGGTGAAAAGGGAGGAGTAAAGTAGAGTAGAGTAGAGTAGAGTGTTGAAAGGGAGAAAAAGGGGAGGGGAGAGAGGGAAGAGAGAGAGGAGAAGAGTGGAGAGTTTGGTTGAGTAAAGTAGAGTTAAGTGATAAAGGGGGGAAAGGAAAAGTAGAGTAGAGTAGTGTAGAGTAGAGTAGTGTAGATTAAAGTAGAGTAGGGTAAAATAAAGTAAAGTAGTGTAGTGTAGAGTAGTGTAGTGATAAAGAAAAATAAAAGGGAAGTAAGAGAAGAAGAGAAATGAAGAGAAGAATCTAACTCTATATACTTATATAAGTCCCCTACCCCATTTCCCGGCCACTCCCCTATTCCGGCCATCTCAAAAAAAAATATTTACGAATTTCAATCTTCAATAACTCAACGAAAGTTCAAGTTAATGATTTACAATTATAATATTACTTTCTAAACAATTATCAAATCCTTTTATATCAATTTCATGATTTTTGGCTTTAATTTGTATTCTTTTAACATCTTTAATCTTTGAAAACTTCGAATTTGGATTAGTTTTAATTATATATTTTTTTCTAAATTGTAATTGCTTTATTTGATGTTTTAATTGTTGTATTTAAATTTTTGATTCAATAATATCAACGTCTTTAATATTAAATCTTTTTGTAATTTTTCGAAAAAATAAACGATAAGTAAATAAATCGATTTCTTTTTTCTAAATTATAAATTCAACGAATAAACAAATATTATTTGTTTTTGAAAGCATTTTTTATAGAATAAACAACGAATTTATATTCTATTAAAGTATAAGATTCTTTTTTAAAAACGAATAAAATATTATTATCTTTTTATTATTATTTTGTTATAAGTAAGCTATTAGATATTATATCGCTATACGGATATATACTTAGTATATATACTCAATTAGCTATATATTCGATATAGCGCGTCATTTTGACATGATAATTATAAGCCCGGTAGCGCATTAATATAATACTCGATTTGAGTTTGCTTATCTTTTAAGGATTTTTAAGGAATCCATTTTGACATCTTTATTAATAAGCATCTCGATTAATTAATCTATCGAGATTCGTTTCATTGTAAAAGGGAAGAAGGTAAGGAATGGAAACAATAACAAAAAGAATGGCCTTCTAAAAGAGAATAATATAATAAAAGGGGAGTAGGGGTTAAAGTTAACTAGAATGATTATAAACGATGAAGAAGAGAAGAACAATTAGAATGAATGATCTAGATTATAACGAATATATATATAATTAAAAAAGAAAATGGTAAAACTTAATAAACAAAATATAATATAATGATTTAAAATATAGAGTGAAAAAAGTATAAATACTCTTTATAAAAAACAAAGTTATATAAAAGTATTAAATCCGAATGATTAAAGTTATTTTGCAATTTTATATTTTTCTCTATTTTATTTATTAATCAACTTTAATTAATCAAAAACAAAAAACAAAAGAAAATTATAAAAACAAATCTAATTAAATCTATATATTAATAAATAAACGAATATATTTATTTCGTTATATTAATAAAATGTTTTAATAAAATTCATTGATTTAATATTCTTTAATACTAGCTACTATATTTTACGAATTTGCAAAGTATCTTTTTGCAAATCCATTACATTTCGAATTTATTATTTCGATTTTAAATATTTTAAGAATTTATAATCATTTGCTTTATATAGCAAACAATTTCTTCAATACGCGAAACGATCTTAGTTTGTAAATAGATTGTTATAATAACTTTTTTTTCTTAATACATTATCTCTTTTTCGAAGGTTTTGGGTTTCTATTATTTTCAAAAGATTTGTTTTGAAAATTATAAATGTTAAAGTTTATAGAATATAGAATATAAATAATCAAACTTTTGGTTATCGAAAATAAAATCAAAAAAGCAATAAACTTTTTATTTATAAAAAAATCAATATTTAGTTTTAATATATAAATTATCATTAAGCAATTAAAAAATGAATATTTTTTATATATTTTTTCTATCTTTTTATTTTCTTAAAAATCTTTGCAAAAAAAGCTAAAGTATTTTTCTTTGATTCTTTTTACTATAAATAAAACTGCTTTTTTGGTTTATTTAATAATTCCAAAATGCTATTTTTCATTAGCGAATCATTTTAAAACAAAATTCTTATAAATGTTTACTTAATAAAATATATAAAAAGTATATAAATATTTATCGAAAAGTTAAATATTACAAATTTTCTCTTTTTCGATATATTTTTATTAAAGATTGGTATTAAATTACAATGTAATTTGAATACCGTTAGAAATGATATATTATTTTCAAAAAAAAGCAAAAGTTGATCATTTTTGTTTTACTTTATAATTGTATAAAGAACTATAAAAGTATATAAAGATTTAATATTTATAATAATTATATTAATCTTAATAATTGTTTTCAAAGCTAATATATTTATTAGATTTGTAATAACTTTCTAATCTAACTCTGTATTCTTTTTTACAGTTTTGTAATCTTTAAAATTAGTTTTGAATAATAATAATTGCTATTCTTTAATATTAAACAATAAAGCTTTAAAGAAAATTTTAATTGATTTAATTAATCAAAAAATTTAGTTTTCTCTATTAAAATAGAAAAGAAAGAGATTCGATTTTTAATTTTATAATCGTTATAAAAAACAAAGGATATAATTGCGCTATATAAACTACTATGAGACTGCAGAATGGCTCCGACCATTCGGACCTAATACCCTTACATGACCTCGCCTCTTATAAGAAGTATTTATACTCCTTTCACTCTATATCTTAAATCATTATATTATATTTTGTTTATTAAGTTTTATCTTCTTTATTACTCTCTTTCTTGATTATATATATATCTATTATAATCTAGATCATTCATTTTGATTGTTTTTTCCTTCTTCGTTGTTCATAATCGTTCTAATTGATTTTAACCTTTATTTTTCTTTTATTGTATTATTCTTTTCTAGAAGATTATTCTTTTTGTTATTATTTCTATTCTTTACTTTTTTCCTTTTTATATTAATGATCTATATAAAAACAAAGGTTTATCCAAAATTAATTATTTATAAAAGTAATATACAATTTTAAGTTTTTTTTGATATACTAATATATTTCGTAGAGAATCCAAAATATTGGAAAAATTGACAAAAAAACTACGAACAATGATGATACAGAATTGCATTTTTTAATAAAGATAAAAAGAAAGCAAAAACAATAGAATAAATTATATCTCGAAAAAAAGGAATTTAAATCGCAAACAATTATATTCTTATTCGATATCGATTATTTAAATGTAACAACGATAAAGATAAGATTTGATAGCGCTTATATTACGAATTGAATAATAATACGAAATGATTATAGAATTAATAATTATTATTAAAAGCAATAGTTTTTTTTATTCGGCAATTTGGTTTATAAATTGTATACTAAATCTATTTTACAATTTATAACCCGAAAAATTCAATATATATTATTTATATAACCTTTAATACTAATATTGAAAAACCTTTTTTATAGCTTTGCATTTTTAAATCTGAAAATCAAATTAAAAAAGAAAAAGTACGATTTGCTAGAACTTTAAATAACCATTAAATTGGTTTAATTGTATTTTAATTCGATTAAATATTTATAATTAAAACATCAAAAATTAATATATAAAGTAAATAGACTTTGTAAAACGATAAATAACAATAAATTTCGATACAATCATAAAAATTTTATTTTAAGTTTAGATATAACAAATACCAAACCTTTGAAAAAGATCTAAATATATTTTGATTATCTATTTGATTAATCTAATATTGTTTTGATTAACTTATATAAACCAAATTGCATCGATCGATATACTATATTTCAATATCGATAGATATATATAATAATACTTTGCGAATTTGTAAAGTATTATTGTCAAAATAAACAAAGATTTTATCGTCATCAAAATCCTTTATTTATTACTAAAAATTTATTTTTCTTTTTGTTTATATTATTCTTATTACTCCTTTATTATTCTATTTACATTACCGAAAAATTTATATTTCAATTATATTATATTTATACTTTATACAATTCAAATTGTTCAAATTATAATATTTTGTTAATTAATTATATCTTTCGAATCTACTAATAATCCTAATATACTTACGTTCGATATAATAGCCTTTAAAGATTCTAAAATCGAAAAGATTAATAAATTTATTAACAACGAGCAATCTGGCTTTTTTAACAAATCAAAGCTTTATAAAAACAAACGTTATAATGTTAAAGACAAACAATTTGCAAAAACAAAGTTTAAAATCGTTATTCTTTCTAAAATCAAGTTCGATTTTGAAGAAAACTTTAAACAAAATAAAAATGCTTTTATATTCAACAAAAATAATATTAAAAAGATTATTAAAGCTTTTATAAAGTTTAATAAAAGAAGTTTACTATTTATAAAGAAAAAAGAAATATTATAGTTTAATAATATCAATGCAACAGAGTAATATAAAGCTATAAAGGATTTTAAGCGAAAGTATAATATAATTAAGAAAAAGTTCCGTTATCGAATTCTTAAGCAAATAAAGTATAATTTTCGATTTGATGTAAAGATTATGAATAAATACAAATCATTTAGTTGAAATTGGAAAAAGACTTTCAAATTTGCTTTTTTAGCAAAGTATACTGTACAAAATACTTTTCGATTAAAGTATAATCAAAACTATTTGCAAACTTTAGCATTTAAATATAATGCAAAGGAAAAGTATAACCTTAAAGATATATTAATTTATAATCGAAACTATAACTTTATTGCAATTCGGCTTATAGCAAAGAAAAAAATTACTATTAAAACTATCGCTTTTTTGTTTTTGGAAAGTTTAAATATTTAATTAAAATTGAAATTCATTGATAAAATTGATAATCTATTAAAGAAACGTTATATTTTGATTTGGATCCCGATTTATATGATTTATATAAAGTATACGGATTTATTAAATTATAATAAGGATTTTGAAAAAAAAAGCTCGATTAAAGAAGATTGATATTGAGATAGTTGATATTACTATAAAGGTTATAAGAAAACCTAAGAAAAAGAAATCTATATTTTCCAAGAACTATAATAATAAAATAAATTTGTTAATCAAAACATTCGAGATGTTTATTATCAAAAGCATTATATTTTTAATCAAATTTATTATTACAAGAAAGTTTATAGCTTTTTTTAGCTTTATTGAAGTTTTTGATAATGATAAAACAATAGAGATTGATATAATTTACAATAAATCTTGCTTTTATTATTAGAATATATAGTTTAGAAACAAAAACCATATTATAAAGAAAGATTGTTCAGTTTTCAAAAAGTATTGTATAAAAGAAAAAATCATTTTCGATAAATTCGGTATTATATATTAAAGAAAAAATCAAAATCAAATAAAACTATCTTAAATCTTTTATAACAAAAATAATAATCTTTTAATATGTTTTGTAACGATTAATATAAAAATAAATAAATAAAACAAAAAGAATAATTCAAATATAAAATCGATTAAATGTATTAATATTATTGAAATTGTTAATAATAATATTTATTTTTTTAACAATATTAATTCGATTTCATTTTTTATTTCTTATTCAAATAGTTTTATTCTAGAATATATTAATATTGCTATTTAGCTCAAATTTATTACATTACAATTTGAACAATATATTAACAAAAACAAAGCAAAAAAAATTATTTTCATTTTAAAACAAAAACCCGAAAATATGGTTTCAAAATTTATTGTTTTTATTTTTACAAAAGCTTAAACAATTAGGTTTTCTTTATTCAATACTTTAAATTCTACAATAAATAATATACTTTTGAATAATCAAGATTTTGCAAAAATGGATTTACTAATTATTATTAAAAAAGTTGTTTTTAAAAAATTAAAAAGAAAACTTGTTTTTTTGATTATAATTAATAATTATAATACAATTGAATAAATTGAATATTTGATCTTTGAGATTGAAGTTTTTATTTTTATTAACTTTTTACTCAAAACAATATTCGAACTTTGGAAAAGATAATCGATGAAGATTAATAATTCATCAAAACTCAAAGCATTAATACCAGAATTTCTCGATATTGTTAATAATATATTATTTATTATTTTAGAATCCTATATTACTATAGCTCGAAATCGAAAATTTGTTGAAATATAAATTAATTATTATAACTCGTTTGAATACAACCTTTTGATACAAATAAATGCAATTTCTATTGTTTTGCTAAACTATTAAAAAAAGATATATAATCAAATTGTATATATCTCGAAAACAAATCGAAATTATGAAAAGCTATTAATAGTTAAGATTCTATTAAATAATTAAAGCTTAATCAAAGCTATTTCTAATAATAGCTTTATTATTAATATAATAAATAACAAATTATATATAGCTTTAAACCTTTCAATAAATTCGATAAATATAAATATTATTAATATTAATATAATCGAATCGAAACTTATAAGCATATATAAGAATATCAAAGTCTTTTTCAATAGAATCATAAATAGAATCAATATTTATATAATAAAAAATGCTTGAAACAAACTTCTATTAAATATATCGTAATTTATTACCGGCGAAATCATATTTAATTATTAATACAGTTTATAATATATTACAATTATCGATAACGATAATGAATATTATACAAATGTTTAATATAGCAAGCAAGCATTGCAAATAATCTACAATAAACATTTCTTCAATATTAATAAAAAAAACTAAATTCCGATATATTTAACAAATAATATATTGATAATTTTGTATTAAATCCTTTTCGAAATATAGAACTTTTAGAGAAATAAATAGCATTTAACGAATATTACAAGTTATTAAATCTAGAACTTTGAGAATAATTGGAAAAAGTATTGATTTATTTGAAATCAATCGAAAATCGTATTCTATTTTTAAATCCACAAAATTTATATACTAATAAACCAGAGTATATTAAACATTTGATTGTTTTCGAAAATAATAATAAGTTTATTTATAAATATCATTAAGTTACTATATAACCTATATATTGTAAAAGGGAAGAAGGTGAAGAGTGGAAACAATAACAAAAAGAATGGTCTTCTAGAAAAGAGCAATATAACAAAAAGAAAGTAAAGGTTAAAATCAATTAAAACAATCATAAACGATAAAGAAGAGAAGAATAATCAAAATAAATGATCTAGATTATAATGAATATATATATAATCAAAAAAGGAAGTGATATAGAAAATAAAACTTAATAAATAAAATATAATATAATAATTTAAAATATAGAGTAAAAGAAGTATAAATACTTTTTATAAAAGGCGAGGTTATGTGAAGATATTAAATCCGAATGATCGAAGTCATTCTACAGTTTTATATTCTTTTCTACTTTATTTGTTAATCAACTTTGATTAACCAAAAACAAAAAACAAAAGAAAACCGCGAAAATAAACTTAATCAAATCCATATACTAATAAATAAGTTAATATACCCATTTTATTATATTAACAAAATACTTCAACAAAATCCATTAATTTAATATCCTTTAATATCGATTACTATACTTTATAAATTCGCAAAGTATCTTTTTGCAAATCCATTGTATTTCGAATTTATTATTTCGATTTCAAATATTTCGAAAACTTATAATTATTTACTTTATATAATAAACGATTCTTTTAATGCGTAAAATAATTTTGATTTACGAATAAATTATTATAATAACTTTTTTTTTTTAATACATTGTTTTTTTTTCGAAGATCCTGAATCTTTATTATCTTCAAAAGATTCGTTTTGAGAATTATGGATGTTGAGGTTTAAAGAGTACAAATAATTAAATTCTTGGCTATTAAGAGTAAAATAGAAAAAAGCAATGAATTTTTCATTTATAAAAAGATTGATATTTAGTTCTAATATATAAATTATTGCTAAACGATCAAAAAATGAATGTTTTCTATATGTTTTCTTCTATCTTTTCATTTCCTTGAAAATTTGTATAAAAAAAGCCAAAGTATTCTTTTTCAATTTTTTATATTATAAATTAAATTATTTTTTCGGTTTTTGTAACAATTTCAAAATGCTTTTTTTCATTAATATATTATCCCAAAACAAAATTCCTACAAATACTTATTTAACAGGATATACAAAAAGTATATAAATATTTATCGAAAAATTAAATATTACAAATTTTCTTTTCTTTAATATATTCTTATTAAAGATTAACATCAAATTACAATATAATTTGAATACCGTTGAATATAATATACTATTTTCAAAAAAAACAAAGATTAATTATTATTATTATATATTACAATTATATAAAGAATTATAAAAGCATATAAAGGTTAAATATTTATAATAACTATACTAATCTTAACAATTGCTTTTGGGGCCAATATATCTATTGGATCTGTAATAACCTTCCAATTCAACTCCGCATTTTTTTTTATAGTTTTATAATCCTTAAAATTAGTTTTAGATAATAATGATTACTATTTTTCAATATCAAATAGCGAAGTTTTAAAGAAAGCTTTAATTGATTTAATTAATCAAAAAATATTAGTTTTTTTTATTAAAACAAAAAAGAAATGGGTTTAATGTTCAATTTTATAATCGTTATGAAAAATAAAGAATATAATTGTACTACGCAAACTATACTTTTTTTTTGAGCTAAAAATATCCAAAATATTATTATATATAAACAAATGATTAGAATTTCCAATTAAAGTATATTTTATTATAAAGAAAAGAATTATTAACAAATAATATTCTTTATTAAATCTTTATAAAATCGTTTTTCGCTAAAAAGCTAAATCAATGTATACAATTTGTTATATTGGAAAAAAATAAACTATATATAGAAAACCATAATCTTTTTCTTTTTAATAATAATAATATTGATATATTTTAATCAAAGATCAAATATCATTTTTAATTAAATCGTTGAAAATGTTTAGTATTAAAACCAAAATCTAAGCAAATTTTATTAATAGTAGTTTTCTGCGAATATTCAAATGTATAAAAGGATTTATTATATTAGAAAAAGGCTTTTAAAAAGTTAACAAACCAAAAGTTTATTAATATTAAGCTTTTTTCGCAATAGTATAAAACTTAAACCAATTATAAAAATTTTTAGAAATATGCATTTTATCGATTATATCTTTTTTTGCATAAATTTTCGCTAATCTGCTATCAAACTCCTTTATTTTGTAACGAACAATTTCTAAGTTAAAAATATTTGCTAATTATTAAATATAATATAAATATATATTTAGCGAATAATAAACAATCAATTCAATTATTTAATACTATTCGATTTGTTTAGTAATATATCTTTTTGATAAAGTTTGAAATTATACAAGATTATTATTAATAATTATAAAAGAATATTTATATATTTTAAAAATAATATACTTATCGATTTTTTAATATATAATTATCACGGAGAATAGCTACGAATATATAATGAAATGATATCAGAAAGGGATAAAGGTATAGGTATAAAACAATGATTATATTGTTCTTTGTCTCTCTAAATATAGAATCCATTTGTTCCTTATATACTATATACACATGATTACATGTAATCATACATAATCATTGTATAACTCTATAATCATAAGGATTTATAGTACTACAAGTCATAATATTATCGTATAATAATAGTTACAGGTTCAATTAATCGATATACTAAGCTCGGTTGATACTCCGGTGCTCCTAATGCCGGTAGATCGAAAGCGATTAATATGCTTGTGCACTTTTGCGTATGTATGCTTTAATATGCTCGAGCACTTTAGCGTACGTATGTTTTAATAGGCTCGAGCACTTTAGCGTACATATGCTTTAGTGTGCTTATACATCTACTACCGAAAGATCCAAGTAATACGTAAAAGCATAATGTTCAATAAACATATACTTTTCATATACTTTACATTTTTAATATAATATACCCCTCAGATTATATACTGCGCATATAATCTATCTACAAAGCAAACAAAATAAATAAATTTACAATTATACGTTATTTGTATAATCCTTTATTGATATAAACAAACAAATAGAAACTAATCTAATAATGTATATACAATTTCCCTGCAAGTAGTTGTATAAGTAAATAATTTTATATGATTTTATAAATGTTTGGATCGCTGATCCTATAAATAATAACGATTATGATTAAAAGCATTTATTATATATTTATTGTATTTGATTGTTTTGTAGTATATTGTTATTTTGTTGTAATTTCCATTGTTTGGCTATATAATAATAGCTTTGATCCTTTGATCCTTTGATTCTTTAAGCCATTAAAAACAGTAGCAACAATAACAATAACAATACCAATAACAATAACATCAATATACTTCGCCGTACTTGTAATTCCCGGGCCGGGAATTTTTCCTATACTCGGGAAGCATTGGCCGCTTTTCGTCGCTATATTGCTTTTTTCTCTTTTTTTTCTTTTTTTGCTTTTGTTTCTTTTTCTTCTTTTGTTTTTTCTTTTTCTTTTGATTTTTTTAAATTGTTTTTAGAATATCCTTTTTGTATCCCCGTTTTCCCTTCCTATTATTTTTATCGCTGCCCTTTGTTTTTTTGTTTCCTTTTTCTTTACTTTTTCGATTCTTTTCTTTTTTGTTTTTTTCCAAGCTAATTCTTTTGGCGAAAGTAACAATAAGGATAAGGATAAGGATTAGAGTAAAGATAAGGATAAAGATTCTTTGCTTTATCGAAAGATAAATACTATAATTACTTTAATAATATATCATTTATATTTTATAGAATTTTGATGAGGATTTTAATTCTAATCCTTTAAAGGTTAAACATAATGATGAGTTGAGCAATAAAGGATTTAAAGTAGTATTTTTCATTTCTATTATTTTTTCTACTTTGGTTCTTTATATTTTTGCTAAGAAGACTCGGTTTAAAAGGCTAAAGAATCTTTATCTATATATACAATATATAAAATCGTTAATTATTAAGCAAAGAGATAGGATTTATTATAAAAACGCGAATTCTTAAAAAGTTTAATATTATTGATACTTTATATATATATATTAGCTTTTATCGGTATATTTATATATAATAGCGAATAATTTTTTAATTGTAAAAACTAATAATAATGGAAAAATATAATACTTTCTTTTCGCTTTATATTATAATCATTAATTATATAATTATGAAAAGTAAAGCGTTTCCGGGCTGTTTTTCGAAATATCCTGAAATACATTGATCTTTGAATAACTTCGAAATTGATACGGAGTATATTTGCGTTAAAAGCGAATTCTTTTGGAAACGAATATACTTTGAAGGATTATTTTGCAATGGCAAAAATAAAAAGGAAAAAAAAGGAAAAAAAGATAGATGGTGATGATAATGAAAAAGTTGTTTAAAAGTAAACTTTTTTAGAGTAGAGATGGAGAATGAGGATTGAAGTAGTAAAGTATAAGAGAAATATTGTAATATTAATTTGTTTGAATACTATATGATTATCAATTATTCGATAACCTTTGTGATTCGATCCTTAGCGTTTTGTATATTAATTAGTTTAATAAAATGTTTAAACTTTTGTTTAATAAAATTCTTAATAAACCTATTTATTGGTATATCGGCAATTAGTAAATATATGATTAAGAATCGCCTATTAGTATATTTTTATCGAAACTATATATTCTGAATATTCATATGCTTAAGTTTAATAGAGATTCTTTTATTCTCACCAATTATCAATTGAATCGTTTAAGTATTATTGCAAAAGATATTAATAGGCTTTTTTATTAATACTTTAATTTCTTTTAAAAATCTTAATATTGTTATTGTTTTTTTGGTTGATTTTTTTATATTTAAAAGTTTTGCTTTTATAGTTAAAATAGTAACTATGTTTTGCTTTGTAGCTTTCTATATAATAGCATTATTATACAATATGATTATATAGCTTTGAAAAGATCTTCATATAACTATATTATTTGCAAAAAAAACATTTGAAAAGGTTATTATTTAAAGAATATAATCGTTTCTATAACAAATAAAAAAGTATCAAAATCTGTATAAGTATATAATACAATAATCGGCAATTATTCAATGATCTTTTGAAAAATTAGTATTATATTCGCTTAGTTTGAAAAAAAGAAAAACTGAATCGATTTTAATTGTTATAACCGAATATAGGATTAATCCAACTTTTTTCTAATATTCTTTTACTTTTAAAAGAAAAGCTACGTTGTTATTCTTTTCGAATATTATGATCGGAAGTGGTATAGTTGCTTTTCTTTTTGTAAAATCAAACTTGCAAGTGATTTTGTTAATATAAGTATTGTATATTAATTACAATTTCTTAAATTGTCGATCTTTAATAATTCGAATCTTTAAAAACTATTAAATATTGCCGAGATTTTTAAGTTCATATTTAATCTTAATTCCATTAATTATTTGATTTTTTTGATGTTTATACTTTTTGTAATAAATCATTTAAATATCGTTAATAAAGAATAGGATGAATATATAGTAATTAAAAAATATAAAAATATAAAGCTTTTCTTTGTATTTTACCATTTTTAAGTTAATGAATATATTTGTAAACTCTTTATACCAAAATGCAAAGGAATCTTTCAAGTTATACAACATATGATCGAGAGTAATGGATTTACTAGATACTTTATATTTATTTGGTATATGGTATATTATTGAATTCCCAATAGGATTTCGAAATGCATTAACGAAAGTATTTATAATATTGTATTGCTTTGTTTTAAAATCATTTTTTGTTATTATTGTTATTATTATACGGAAAAACTATGTAGTAAATATAATAGTGTAGATTAACTCGATTGTTACTATATCTTAAAGATCTCCTTTAACTATTAATCGTAATCTGCAACAATCAATATAATTGTTTTGATTATTCTTATATGTAAATATTTATTAAAATGGAATAGGTTTTGATTTAGCCGATATTATTTCAATTTTTTGTTAAATGCTTTGGTTTTGCAATGCTTTAATTTTGTAATTACAATTTATCTTAAACCAATATTCGAATATATAAATTCAAAGATTATAAAAGAATCTTAATGATGATAATGCTATTGATTTTAATATTCGCAAAAGATTCGTAACTTTGGGTTGAATCAAAAACGTAATTATTGGTTTATATTTTATTGTAGTAATTACTATATTATATATAGTAATGAATTTACTATTTTGTTCATTTAGTTTATTCTTTTGTTTATTAAGCTAGAAAATATTATAGAACTTATTTAATCATTGAAATCCATTTCTGAATCCGTATAATTAAACAATCACAATATTAATAAAGGTATTAGTTTTATAATAACTATTCGCTTATTAATATAAACGATTTAAACGTTTGATGCGATCTATTGTTTAATGCTTTGTATAATCGGGAATTATATTAATATTGTCAAATGTATTGTATTTAGTATATTTCTCAATATTGATATTAAGTTTAAAAATCTTTATTTATAGGGTATATAGTTGTTTAATAGCTTTATTAAATATAAATGATGAAAGAGATTTTTTAAATATATTCCTTTTTATAAAAAGCAATAATAGATCTTCTTTCTTTTTATCGAGAATCGAATAATTATTCGATTTATTATCTTCAAAATTATTATTTAACACTAATGTTAATGGTTTTGATGGAATCGCTGATTCTCTATAACCAAAGTCCATATAAACTTTCTGTGAATTAATTACTTTAAACAAGCTTTTATCCTTTGTTGTAAATATAACTAATAAAGATCTTGGTTCATTAGAAACCGGCGATAACTTGTTAATATCTATAATTGTATCGAAGTTTAACAAAATGCCCTACTCATTATTATAAATTGAAGTAAATAACAAAGATTCTATTACCCGATTTTTTTAATCTTTTTGATCTTTTTCAATTACTTTAATCATTCTCAAGATTAAAGATTTAAAACGTTTATAATTTTGATTAAGAGTATATATAGTTTTAAACTCTTTTTGTACAAGTTCTTCGATAAGTTTATTATCCATATTCTTCAAAATAATGTTATCCGGCGATTCCATTTATTAAATATCCAGTTCAACAATCAACTCTTTGATTATTCGGATTAGTATAGTATTAACAATCTTACTACAAAGATTGTTTTTATAAACAAATCTTTTATTAAATCTAATATTTTATATAATAATAACTTTATCGAATATAAGGATCTAAATACAGAAGATCGCTATAATAGGGATATATTCGATTAAATACTCAATATATATTTGCGGATTGGTTTTATATTATTTCATTTTTATTTCAATTTCTTTTTCTTTGTTTAATAGGAATATGTAACAATTATATTTATATATTTCATTTCAATCAAAGCGAAGATTGTTAATGATCCTTTGTAATAACAATGATAAATATTATTTATAGTATTGTTTAAACCAAGAATTAATTATTTCGTTAAAGCATTTTCAATCCTTTGTTTTCAAGAGATTAATATTATATAAGTATATAATGGCAAAAACGATCTTTATTTATATCTTATTTAATAATCCAATTGAAATATACATTTTAATTTGTTTAATAATAATTTTTTGCTTTATGTATTCCGCTTTTCCGTTAAGTTTATATATAAAGAATAAAGAAAGTTCAAGTTCTATACCTTTTTCAAAAATCTATCTTTCGAACATAATATTATCTTTGATCCTTATTACGGATATATTATTGTTTTGTTTAATTATTACAATATAAAAACTATACTTACAATAAACCTATACAATAAAGTTTTATAAAACTTTAAAAACTTTATTATATGTTTTCTGAATCAATGTAATAGTAAAGATCTTTCCATTATATATATCCTTGATTATTAGTATTTATAATGCTTTATTATAAGTATAAAGAAAATCGAATAAATCCTATTAAACTTTATAAAAAGGTTTAAATAATTGATAATCATTAAATAAACGTGAAACAATTTGTTTAATATAAATATATAAACAATCGATATATTCCATCCGAATAATCTTTTTGATCCATATTCCTTTAATCATTCTAATTAGATATTTTAATGCTTCTTTGCTGAGATATCCTAATTTTTTATACTATAGATTATTTAATTCCATTCGAAGTTTTATTGTTTTGTATAATCGAAAAAAAGGCTTATTAATCTTTTAGCTTTTGGTAAATATTATAATATTTATGTTTATAAGAAAATTAAACTTATTAGAATAATTGAAATAAATATTATATTTTAAAAAGATAAGATTATGCTTTCTAATGCATTAAGCAATAATAATGTTGTTAATTTGATTGCCGATTTTAACAATAGTATCAAAATTATCAAACTAAGCATTCTTGTTACAAAGAAGAATCTTAGATATAAGATTAATATAAAAACCAAGAACAAATGCAATATTAGTTAATATAAAATCCGTTTTATTTAACAAAATTCTTTTAATTATTTTATTGCTATAACCAACCATTAACAAGCTTAATAATCTTGCTTCGATATAATCCGAAATATTATTAGGAATATATTTTCCGTTTATTAAAAGGTTTACATTGTTAACAATATATATAGCATTATAATTATCTAACAAAGTATAATTAACCAATATATATGTAAAAATGATTATCGAAATTGAAAAAGCGTTAATACACTTGTTTAAATCGATAATACAAAAAGCAATATTATAGAAATCCTTTTTTGATAAAGATTTATAAGATTGATTGGTCTAAATATCAAAAAGCTATTTCTTTTTGAATAAAACGCTACAAAGATTATTATATTTCTTATTTTTGATATATTCGTTGATCTTTTTAATTTGCTTTTTATTAATGGATCGAATAGATTAATCAATGTATTTATTTGTAAGAGCTAATTCAACTATTTAGCATTCGTTAGGCTTATAATAATGGTTTGGACCAATTATTTGATTTTTTTTATAAAGATAATATTAAATAGCGTTATTGCTTTTCGATTATTGTTTAGATCCGGATAATTGTTATAATCCAGGTTTTGAAATAATAAAGAATTCTTTTGGTAAAGAATTACAAATCATTTGATTAATATAATTAGCAAAAAAACTATTATATTGTTTTAAGGTAATAGTATAATATCCTTTCTTATTTTTAGTATTCAAAATAATAAATTATTGTTTTAATTAATTTAGAGTTAGTTTATTGAATATTTCCAAGAATTGTTTATATCTACAAATTCCTTTAATCTTCAAAAGATTGTAGATTAATACTCGGATATAAAATGATTTCTATTCTTTATATCATTTCATCAAATTAATTTGTTCATTACATATACTATTAAAGTAATCGATATATTTGGTTTGAATAATCCTTAAGATTATTGAATTTATAGAAACAATCTTTATATATAATTAAATAATGATTTGTTTTAGGGTTCAATTTTGTATAGCTTTTTAAAAGATTTCCAAAGTATAGAATAAATCGATTATAGATATGATCCAATCGAATATATAGCGGAAATTATTATGATTTTGATTATATTCATTTTTCTAAGTTTTGTAAATCTTTTTTATAAGCAAAAAGTTCTTTACAAGATTTTCGAATATAATAGGAATAAGATTAGTAAGGAGTTTAAGTTTAAATATTTCATTTATTTCAATATTAATAATATATCGATTGTAAACTTCAAAGTCTATAGTATATTGATTATGGCGTTTACAATTTTTTTTAAAAATCATAATATCTATAAAAAGGATTTAAAATAAATTAACGTTTAATTAATCACAAAATTGATAATTGGGAAAGTTTGAAATATCCGGATCGATATTGTTCCAAATATACTTAAAGCAACTAACGTTTTTAAATAATAAATACCAAAAGAATCAATCCGTTTAATTATTAAAAATAATCTTTGATATAATGAAAAGGATGATTATTAAAGGATAGAAATATAATAAAAGATAATTAAGGATTAAAGAGAAAAAAGGAATTGTATAATATCGATATTCGAATTGTAATTATTGCAAAGATTTTGAGCACAAACCGAGCTTATAATTATCACAAAGAATAGTTACGAATATATAATGAAATAATATCAAAAAAGGATAAAAGTATAGGTATAAAATAATGATTATATTGTTTTTTATTTTTTTAAATATAAGATCTATTTATTCTTTATATATTACATATATATAATTACATATAATTATACATAATCATTATATAACTTTGTAATTATAAGGATCTATAATACTACGAATTATAATATTATCGTATAACAATAATTATAGGTTTAATTAATCGATATACCAAGCTCGGTTGATACTTCGATACTTCTAGCGCCGATAGATCGAAAGCGATTAATATGCTTATGCACTTTTGTATATATATGCTTTAATATGCTCGAACATTTTAATGTACGTATACTTTAATAAGCTCGGGCACTTTAGTATACGTATGCTTTAATGTGCCCGTGCATCTATTACTAGAAGATCCAAGTAATACGTAAAAGTATGATGTTTAGTAAACATATACTTCTCACGTACCTTACGCTCTTAGCGTAACAATAATAATATAATTTATTTATTTATTTATTTATTATGTTTAACGTCTATGTAAACTAGCTAGGCTCTTGACCTCCCGAAGGATACTAGAGACGGATAATACACTAATAGGCCAAAAGCCCAAGAGCTCACCATTTAAGTACATATTGTACAACGTCGCTAAATTAAAATATTAAAATCGCTTTTTTCCAATGGTCTTTTACAACTCTAGCTTTGTTGAGCAGTCTCTTTCCGCCGTTTGAAAGAGCGTTTTGTATTAAAAGGGTTAGCCTTTGTTTATTATACTTAAAAAGAGTAAATATTGGGCTATATAACAATCGTATTGATAAAGAATACTAAAATAAATAATTGTTATATTAAATTGCAACTTTTGTATTGTTGTACAAAAAAATATATTGCATTCTATAAATTGCGCTTTAGATTAGACTCCAAAATAAAGCAGAGAAAAAGTGA
>NGKF01000018.1:529576-553702 GCA_002162555.1 Monilinia aucupariae | reverse complement strand
GGGGGGTGAGGAAAGGGTCGGGTAGAATATTAGGTCGAATACTATTCGAAATGCTACAAAGCTTTCGGTTGCAAAACATAAAGTATTATATTATTACAATAAAACGCTTAAACTTTTATAGAAAAGCGAGAAGCTATTGTATATAATCGTACTCTTCTTGAGTGGTCACCAAAAGGCGAGCAAGCTTTAAAAGCTATATATGGAATCGCTTAATAAAGATTTTGTAATAAATAAAATGCTTTAAAGTTTTAATTTTATCGTATAAACAATAGATCTTTACGTTTTTGTGCTTAAACCGCTTATAATAAGCTTCAAAGTCACTATGCCCAAATCGCAATACTAATAATCGATATAACATTAATTTAGCAAGTTTAAACTTTGCAAGTTCTTTAAGGTTATAATCTAATTGCTATTTGCAATATCCCCCTACTAATGTAAACTTGTTCCTGCTCCACCACTCGTTTGTGGCATTGTGGATTAGAGTTCGTGTTATCGATCCTATCCCGCTGATCGTAGGTTGCGCTATCGGTCCTGGGTCCACTATATCGCTTTTCGCGCCTGTGTAATAATAATATAATTACTAAACTTAATAAAAATCCGATAATAAACTCTTATAGTATTCATTAAGTTTACTTTGCGATTAACTTTTTTAGTTAAAATATTAATACTTAAATATTCCCAAACTATTATATTATAATCTGCCAATTTAATAAAAACATCCAAATCTATATTTTCAATCTCGAATACAAATATAAATCGAAAAGATATTTTTAATTAATATTATTCATTATTAATATTTAATAAACCATATTCATTATAAAAAAAGCTTAAATCTTTAACTTTCTCGTTAATTTATTTCACTCTAACCTTTTTTTTTAATATAATCAAAACAACTTTTTTAAACTCAAAAAGCATAATCCACTAATCAATACAATATCCTTATCTTTATGCTTTTGATAATCAACATATCAACTTACTATTAACGTTATCGATAATATTTATAAATCCGAAAGTTCTAACAATAGTATATAAATCTTCAACAAACCAAAAACTTTATTTAAAAATAAATAATAAAGCTAAAAATTTATTAATAAAAAATCTTGTTTAATAGTTTATAATATTGCTCAAATATCCTTTACATTTATATCGAATATTCTTTATCTTTTTAATAATAATAATATTGTTTTTTAAATATTCTTTTTGAAAAACACTAACAATAAGTTATACTTTATCCTGAACCATATTAATCATCAATTTATTTATAACTTTTTTAAACTTATATTGCAAAGTCAATACAAAATAATTAAAGGAAATATACGCGTTATATTGCAATTCAATAAATTGGTTTTTGTACTATTCCAAAATCTACGAAAAATGATTGAATTTTTTCGTATATCATACTTTAATAACGATTAAAAGAATTGTAAATTATTGATTAATTTTATTACGCTTAATTTCTTCAATTAACGAAAATCTTAGTTTATTCATTGTAAAAAACAAAGGATGTAACAAAAATGAGAAATTGTAATATTAAAAAGCAAAAAAATACAAAAAATCTAATATAAAAGTATAAAGAATTTTATAAAGAAAATAAGATTTATAAATACAAAAAAGACTAAAGAATTAATAGATTAATAAGAAAAAAAAAACAATTGTTTAAAAGCAAAAGAATTAATATCGAAATTGAAGAATTATAAAGTTATTAATATAAGAAGATATAAAGATCGAGGTATAATATATGGAAAAAGTTATTATTGTTGTTATTAAAGAAAAGGATTAAAATGAAGAAGAAAGAAAGATATTGATATAATAAAGAAACAAATTAAACAAAAGCAATATATAATATAAACAATTAACAAAGAAAAACAAATAATCTAATACAAATAAAAGGAAATAGAAATCATTTTATTAACGAAGTAATTGCTTTATTTATTAATGAATGATATTGTTTTTGATAACAAATAACTTATTCATTTAAAATAAAGTAATAGATTATAAATGATTTTAAACAACAACCTCGAAGGATTTAATTAATCCATTAAACAACAATTTCGAAGATTTGATCAACTTATTAAACAACAATATAGATTGATATTCTTAATAAAGCTAAACTTTAAAATTGAAGCTTTATATCAAATTTGGAAAGTTCAAGATTTTGTTTATATAGATCTTGATCTACGAAAGGGAATTTCAACAATTAGATTAAATTAGCAAAACAATTAATTCTTTTTAAATATCGAATTATTGTTTATTAATTGATTTATACTTTTTAAAATTTGTTTAATAAGTTTTTTAGATAAAGGAATTAAAGTTTTCAAAAGATCTTCAATTTCCAAATCGTTATTTTCAACTTCGTTCGGCTTTATCGAAATAATTATATTGTTTTGTTAAATAAACTATTTGAGTTTATTGTTTATATAAATTCTATATAAACAAGTTTTATTCAACTTTTTTAAAATATAAATGTTTTTGTTTATATTTGCTTTTATTATTTAATAAAATCCAAATTATCGATATACAAATTTCTGCTTTTTTAATATATTGATTTTGTTTAATGGATTATTATACAAAACTATATTGTTTTGTTTAATATTCTTTTTTGTTACATTGTAATCTTTATCAAAGCATTTTTTTCTATCAAATCAATAATGCTTTTTGTGCAATACAACTTTTTGAATATTTTTATTTTTTATTTCAAATTAATATATGCGAATAATCAATAAATTGGATTTTGTCTTTATAATATTCTAGTTTAAAACTTTCCATATATAATATTTGATCTCAATTAATAGAATAGAATGCTAATCATAGATTATATAAAAAAAAATAAAATTGATAGGTTTCTAAATAGTAATTTTATTAGTCATCAAAATAGCGTTTAGATATTAAAGCCACTTTTTTTTTCTTTTTGTTGCTTTAACTAAACCATTCTCTAATAATTAATATTTATATTCTATTACCCCGTTTACTTTCAAATTATATACTAAGATCTAAACTCTATTAATTCTGTATTTTATTGCAAAATATTCTATATAATCTTTATTTTTAAACTTTCTATTTATAACAACTTTTCCAAATATATTATATTAATAAACAATATTCCAAAAAAACAACGCAATATTCTTCAAATTGGTAGTGTATAAAAGCTTTGCTTTAACTTATCCAAAAAAATCATTACGCAAAATTATTAAATATTTATAGTTATTATTAGCAAGCATATAAATAATATCTAAATTGTATTTAATTTAATATATATTAATCCAAATTGAATATAATGATTTTTTTTTAAGATTTGATTTGCAAAATTGATAATTAAAATAAGCTTTAATAAACATTTTAACTTTTTGAAATATATTTATTTAATAATATAATTAATGAACCTTATTAAATATACTTTCCATTCCTTTATAATTATATATATTATATAAATAAAAGATTAATTTTAGGCGTTTATTTTTGTTATCAATAATTTGTTAATAAAATATATTCTTTAATCCATTTTTGAATAAATATTTATTTTGTATATTGAATCCTAAAGCTTTTTTTTTTGAACTTTTCAAAGTTTGATATTGTTATATTTATTGACTTCTATAAAGTTGACAAATAGAAAGCGATTTTTCAACTATTTTCCGAGTATTTGTTATATAATACAATACTTTACAAATTTATAAAGTTTCGCAAATTATCTATTGCTATAACATTGTTAAACTTTTCGACAATCTAATCATTAATATCCACTTTATCTTCAAAAGGATCAAAAGAACTTTAAAATCGTTTTGATAATTTGTTGATAGTAGTATAAGATGCTTTTTTGATATATTAGATTTTAAAATCGAACAATTGAATCCAAATGATTTATTTTATAACTAAAGCTCTAGATAAATCAGTAATAATATGATTGAGTTGTATAATCAAAACTTTGGTATTAATCTCGAGAATGAAATATATATTGTAAAGATTAAATTTAAACTTTCGTAAAGCTTTCAAAATATTACAACATTTTTTTTTAATTGCATTATAGTTCTTTTCAATAGTATTCCATATTCCATTTTCAAAATGAATCATCGTTTTTTTTCTATTAAGTATTCAATTCAAATAACCGCTTTATTCTTTAAGACTAATGTTAATATTGCAAACAATTTCATTAACCTCTTTTGAATTATTGTATTATAAAAATATAAAAGCAAAAATATAAATTAAAGTATACTTTAAAAAATCCATAACAAATTGCTTTAGCTTTATCCAAATAAACTCTATATCTTTCTTTAACAATTAATATAAAAGATCTACTTTCTTAACGAAATTCTTTACTCAAATCCAAAAAAAAACATAGATTTTAAAAAACATTCAAATATTATGCTTATTAAATGGTATAAGCCAATCAATAATCTTTTGGATTTTTATATTTGTAGGAATTTGTTTATTAATATTATAAACGTAATCAATAATCTGGATTCCATTTATATATTATTTTGATTTAGCTTTAATTAAACAATTTGCTTTTTTTAATCGTTTAAGCATTTTATTAATGGATTAAATATACTTGAAAACAAAGCGTTTAACTTTATTTTCGATTTCCTTTATATTGTAATTATTTAATAAACCCTTAATCTCAATATTATCTAGAAAAAGCAATATTATAATTAACAAAAGATTGCTTAAGATTTTCAAAATAATTCTATAAAACTAAACCATCAAGTTTATCGTTTTTTATGGAAAAATTGTTTATTGCAATAAGCTAAATAAAGTTTAAAATATAATTATATTTTTATTCTTTTTTACCAAAAGAACTTAATTATAATCAAAAAAGAAATCGACCAAAAAAGCAATTATATACTCTACAAAATTTTCAACGAAAATATCTATATCAAATAAAAGATTAGTATTCCGGATTATAATCTTGTTTAATTTGATAACAATATTAATGATTCTATAAATGTTAAAAGTCTTTTTTTTAATCAAAAACCATAGGTTTTTGTATAACCCTTCGCAATACTCGAATATTTTTTAATCAATATAATCTTGAAGTATTTTAAAAACTATTTGTACCAAAACTTTTGGAATCGAGAAACTTATTGTTTATTATATTATATACAGAACTATATTGATCTTTTAAAAAAACGCGATATTAGATTGCATTTTGCTAATATAAGTTTAATCAAATATTAAAGTATTTTCGCGGTTCAAAAGATACAATAACAATAGATCTCTTTTTTATTCAATAAATATATTTTTATACTTGATTTCCTTTATACATTTAAAAGTTAATTAATATTCTTTAAGCTTACTATTGAATCTTGGTATCAAATACTTTTTCTATTTGCTAGTAGGTTTTTAATAAAAAAACATTTTTCTATAACGTTTAAATTAATTTGCCAATCCTCCAGGACTTTCTTTATTTATATTTGTAAAAACATTGAATAATCGAACTTTATTGGTTTTGTTTTTGTATAAAGTATTAATAAGAAATAAAAGATTCTTTCGGAAATCCTTTATTAATATTTCAATTATTAAATATATAGATTATATAATAACTCAATAATATTTATAAATAAACTTATTATTATCTTCGAAAGCAATCAAATATTTAATATACTTTGATTCATCAATATATAAATTTCGCAGATTTGAAAATAAAATATAGTTTTCGATTGGTTCCAAATAAATCAATACTTTTTTCAATCATTCTTAAAGTTTTAAATTCAATAATTTGTAATATTTATCAAATGCTATTTGTTTCTCTAAAAGTTCTATATCTCAAAAGGGATTTAATACAAGATTACCAATATATTACCTATTGAATATACCGGAATTTAGTTTTCCTTATTAATATCGAAGAAATGTTTATTATAAGCTATTTGCGATGCTTATTCGCTATATCAAACATTTGCATAATATTTATCGTTGTTATTAGTAATTGCAATGTATTATAAACTATATTAATAATTAAATATGATTTCGCTAGTAATAAACTATAATATACTTAATAAAAGCTTGTTTCGAGCATTTTTTATTATATAAATGTTGATTATATTTGTGATTTCATTAAAAGAGACTTTGATATTCCTATATATATTTATGAGTTTCGATTCGATTATATCGATATTAATAATATTTATATTTATTAGGTTTATTGAAAGGTTTAAAGCTATATATAGTTTGTTATTCATTATATTGATAGTAAAGTTATTGTTGAGAATGGTTTTAATTGAGCTTTGATTATTCAATAGAATCTTAATTATCGATAGTTTTTTATAATCTTGATCTATTTTTAAGATATATACAATCTAATTATATACTTTCTTTTGATAGTTTAGCAAAGCAATAGAAACTATATTTATTTGTATTAAAAAGTTGTATTTAAATAAGTTACAATAATTGATTTATGTTTTAGTAAATTTTCGGTTTCAAATTATAGCAATATAGGATTTCAAAGTAATAAATGATATATTATTAACAATATCGAAAAGTTTTGATATCAATACTTTGGGTTTTAATAGATTATTAATCTTTATTAACTATTTTTTTTAAAGTTTAAATATTGTTTTAAACAAAAAATCGATAAAAATAAAAACTTTAATTTTAAAGATCAAATATTTAGTTTGTTTAATTGTATTATAACCATTAGTTATAATCAAAGAGATAAGTTTTTTTTTTAGCTTTTTAAAAACAACTTTCTTAATAATAATTAATGAATTCATTTTTGCAAAGTTTTAATTATTCGAAAATGTATCATTTATTATAAAATCCGGAGTATTAAATAAAAAAGATTTAATCATTTGAACTTTTGCAAAAATAAAAGCAATAAGTTTTGAAACTATATCTTCGGGTTTTTGTTTTAAAATGAAAATAACTTTTTTTGCTTTATCTTTGTTAATATATTGTTCAAATTGTAATATAGCAGGTTTAAACTAAATGATAGTATTGATATATTTCAAAATAAAACCATTTAAACGAGAAATAAAAGATAAAATCGAATTGATATTGTTAAAGAAATGAATATCATTATTAACGATCTTAATAATATTAATATATTCAATTAATTTTATATTTAAATTGTTCTTTTTGTTCTATCTATTTATCTTTATATTGGCCGTTATAAAATATATTAAAGGATTATTGTTCTTATTATAAAAGATTTAAAATTGTTTTGTTTAATTTTGATTCTTTCTTCAATATATAATATCGAATCTATCAAAAGTGATCCATTTTTTTATACATTGCTTTTTGAAAACTAAACAATTTTTTTTTATAATATAGCTTTTGTTTTTAAGTTATATATTTTAACAATAAAAGCAAAACTTATTGTAAACTATATTAATCTCTATTACTTTATCATTATCAAAAACCTTAACAAAACTGAAAAAAGCTATAGACTTTCTTATAGTAATAAGTTTAATTAAAAGTATAATACTTTTAACAATGAATATCTCGAATACTTTGGTTAACGAACTTATTTCATTATTATAATCTTTAAAAAATACAAACTTTTTCTTTTTAGGTTTTTCTACAACCTTTATAATAATATTAATTATCTTAATATCAATCTTTCTTAACCAAGCTTTTTCTTCAAAGTCTTTGTTATAGTTTAACAAATCCATATACTTTATATAGATCATATAGATTAGGGTTTAAACTAAAGTATAATATTTCTTTAATAAACTATCAATTTTGTTAACGAACTTCAATTTTAATTGAATGTTTAAACTTTTCAAAAAAAAAAAGGCAATGGTTTTAATAATAATCTTTTTCTTTGTTATAAACCAAATTGCAATTGTCACGCTAAGAGCATGAGGCACGTGATAATCACGTGTTTGTAGAACACTGTGATCCCACGTGGGCCTCGGATCTTCCGGGAGTAGGCGCATAGGCACCCTACCCACTTTTCGATCAACCAGAGCTAGAAAGCTTCGAAACGCTACAAGCTTGATATATTACTAATTGAGCAAGTTTCCAAGGTTAATATAAACGCTTTATGCGTTATCATACTAATGTAGTATTAAATCTTCTCAATTAGTATATTAATCTCTTTTAGAATTATCTAGATTTATAACTATTAGTATACTATAATATCAAAGATTATTATATTATAGATTTATAATATCATAGATCATTATACTATAAATCCTTAAAATCTCAAAGTTAGATGATAATTATATGGAATCATATGAATATAGGTATATTAGGAACAAAGGGATTCTATATTTAAAAAAACAAACAACAATACAATCATTGTTTTATATTTATATCTTTATCCTTTTCAAATATCCTTTTATATATTCGTAACTATCCTCTGTGATAGTTATAAGCCCGATTTGTACTCGAAATCTCTATAACAATTACAATTCGAATATCGATATTATACAATTTCTTTTTTCCTTTTAATCCCTAATCATTTCTTATTACATTTCTATTATCTTTAATCATTCTTTTCATTATGTTAAAAGTCATTTTGAATAACCAAGCGGATTAATCCCTTTAGTATTTATCCCTCAAAAACGTTAATTGCTTTAAGTATATTTGGAACAGTATAAACCTAGATTCCTGTAACTCTTCCAATCCCCTATTTCGTGATTGGTTAAGTATAGAACCATTTCAAACTCCTAATATGCATTATATGATTTTTAAAGAAAATCGTAAACGTTAACATAAATATACAATAGATTTGAAGATCTATAATCGATATATTAATCCTAATGTCGAAATAGGTAAAGTACTTAAATCCAAGCTTTTTGCGGATTCTATCCTTACAACAATCGAAGATCTTTTATCGATTTATTTGCTTATAAAAAAAATCTATAGGATTTAAAAAAATAAATATAACCAAAATCATAGCAATTTCTATTATATATTCGATTGAATCATGTTAATCATTAATTTATTTTACGCTTTGGAAATCTTTTAAAAAGCTATACAAAACTGAATTTTGAAACAAATTATTGTTTAGTTATAAATAAAGATTGCTTTTACTAATTCAACAATCTTAAGGATTATTTAAACTAAATATATTAATCATTTAAACAATGTTTGCATTGGTAAAATGGATCCAGTAAAATAGTGTAAAGAATAAAAATCTCTTTATGCCCGAACTTCAATTTATAATCTTTTAGAGATTCAAAAAATCCGCAAATATAAATAATTCTTGGAATCATTAAATAAATTTGCGTCTAATTAATCGGAACAATAATTAATTACTTTGAATACTGAAGATAAAAAAAGATGCCACATTACTACTCTAGAATAATATGGTAATCTTTTTGTTGATTATGTAAATTGTATAGTTTATAATCTTTTACCAAAAGGATTTTTCTTTATCTTTGGACTTGTATTTCAACAAATCACTAGATTTAAAAAAGCTAAGAACATTATTTAGCATTGTTTTTATAAAGATAATCAATCAATTGAACATAATTATTGTTTTAAACCAAAAAAGTATTGAACTATTGAATTAGCTTTTATCGGTAAATGTATTAAACAATTTACTTAAGCTATTTTTGAGAAACAAACTAAGGAGATCAATAAACGCATTAAAAAAAAAAGATTTAATAATCTTTGAAACGTTTTATCCAAAAAGGGTTGGATTATTAATGTTTAAGCCATTCAATTTTATGGATTTTTACAGAAAAAGGATCTTTATAATATTGCTTTTTGCACTATCGATCTAAATAAATGTATTAGCGCTTTTGTTATACCTATAATCATTTTTATATATATATTAGCAAATTGTATTTTATTGGATAATTATAATGCTATATATATTATTAATAACGCTAGCCTTTTAATAAACGGAAAGTATATTCCTAACGATATTTCGGATTATATCGAAGTAGGATCATTAAGTTTGCCAATGGTTGATCGTAACAAAAAAGTAATTAAAGGAATTTTGCTAGGTAATGTAGATCTTATATTAACTAATATTGCGTTTGTTCTTGATTTTCATACTAATCTTATATTCAAGATTCTATTTTATAACAAAAATGCTTGGTTTAATGGATTTGATGCTATTGTTAAAATCGGCGATCGGGTTAATAGCATTATTATCGTTTAATGTATTAGAAAGTATAACCTTATCTTTTTAGAATATAACGCTTATTTCAATTATTTTGATAAATCTAATTTTCTTGTGAGTATAAATATTATAGTATTTATCGAAAACCAAAAGATTAATAAGCATTTCCTTCGATTACGCGAAATAATAAAACTTCGATTAGAATTAAACGATTTGTGATATAAAAGATTAGGGCATTTTAGCAAAAAAGCATTAGAATATCTAATTAGAATGATTAAAAAAGTACAAATCAAGAGAATCATTTGGATGGAATACATCGATTATTTATATATTTATGTTAAACAGGTTGTTTTATGCTTATTTAATAATTATCAATCATTTAGACTTTTTTATAAGGTTCAATAGAATTTGTTCGATTTTCTTTATATTTATAACGGAGTATTATAGTTGCTAATAATCAAGGATATATATAATAGAAAGATCTTTACTTTTGTATTGATTTAGAAGATGTATAATAAGGTTTCTAAAGTTTTAAAGAATTTTGTTATATAGGTTTATCGCAAATATAGTCTTTACATTGTAGTGATCAAATAAAACAATAATACATTCGTAATAGGGATCAAAGGTAATATTGCGTTTAAAAGATAAATCTTCGAAAAGGGTATAGAACTTGAACTTTCTTTTTCTTTTATATATGAATTTAACGAAAAAGCGAAACATACAAAACAAAAAATTATTATTAAATAAATTAAAATGCGCATTTCAATTGGATTGCCGGATAAAATGTAAATAAAAGCCGTTTTTGCCGCCATATACCTTTATAATATTAATCCATTGAAAACAAAGGGTTAAAAATGCTTTAACGAAATAATTAATTCCTGGTTCAAGCAATATTATAAATAGTATTTATTGTTGCTATTACAAAAAATCATTAACGATTTTCGTTTTAATTGAAATGCGATATATAAGTATAATTGTTATACGTATTCTTTGGACAAAGAAAAAGAAGCTGGGATTAGAATAAAATGATATAAAACTAACCCGCGAGTATACATTGAATATTTAATCAAATATATTCCTATTACAATAATCTTTTGTATCTAGATCTTTATATTCAATAAAGTTATTATTACACAAAATATTAAATTCGATAAAAGATTTGTTTATAGAAACAATCTTCGTAATAAAACTATTAATGTTATACTAATCCAAATGATTAAGGATTTGATTGTCGAATTGAACATTCAGCAAATGGAATTATTGAATAGTACTATTTTAAAGAACATAGATAATGAATTTATTGGAAGATTTGTACAAAAAAAGTTCGAGATTGCGTATATTCTTGATTTTAATTATAAACGTTTTGGATTTTCGATTTCGAAAGTAATTAAAGATTAAAAGGGTCAAAAGAATCTGGTGACAAAATCCTCGCTATTTATTTTAATTCATAATAATGAACATAACATTTCGTTAAATCCTAATACAATTATAAAAGTTAACAAGTTAACGCCGGTTTTTAGTGAACTAAGATCCCTATTGGTTATATTTATAATGGAGAATAAAAACCCGTTCAAAATGATTAATTTATAGAAGGTTTGTATGGATTTTGGTTATGGAGAATCAGCGATTCTACCAAAACCATTAATACTAATGTTAGATAGTATTTTTAAGAATGATAAATCGAATGATTATTCAATTCTTAATAACGAGAAAGAAGATACAATATTGCTTTTTATAAAGAGAAATACGTTTAAAAGATCTTTTTCGTTATTTATATTTAATAAAGCTATTAAACGACTATATACTTTGCAAATAAAGATTTTTAAGCTTAACATTAATATTAAGGAGTATACTAAATTCGATGCGCTTAACGATATTGATATAATCCTTAATCATATAAAGTATCAAACAATAAACTATACCAAACGTTTAAATCGTTTATATCAATAAGCAAATGGTTACTACAAAACTAATATCTTTATTAATACCATGATTGTTTAATCATACGGATTCAAAAATGGATTTCAACGATTAAATGATTTTTATAACACTTTCTGGTTTAATAAGCAAAAAGATAAGCTAAATAAACAAAATAGTAAATTTATTATTATATATAACGTAATAGTTGTTGCAATAAAATATAAACCAATAATTATGCTTTTGATTTAACCCAAGGTTACAGATCTTTTATAAATACTAAAATCAACAGCATTATCATCATTGAAATTCTTTTATAATCTTAGAACTTATATATTTGAACATTGGTTCAAAATGGATTATGATCGCAAAATTAAAGTATTACAGGATCAAAGCATTTAGCAAAAAATTAAAACAATATCGACTAAATCAAAATCTATTCCATTTCAATAAGTATTTATTTATAAGAATAATTAAAACGGCTATATTGATCGCTGCAAATTACGATTAGTAGTTAAAGGAGATCTTTAAGATATAGCGATAATCGAATCGATTTATGCAATTACGCTTATTATACAATCTTTTCGCATAATAATAGCAACGATAGCAAAAAATGATTTTAAAACAAAACAATATAATATTATAAATGCCTTTGTTAATGTATTTTGAAATCCTATTAGAAATTTAATAATATACTATATATCAAATAGATATAAAGTATTTAATAAATTCATCATTTTCGATTGTACACTATATGGCTTGAAAAACTCCCTTGCATTTTGGTATAAAGAATTTATAAATATATTTATTAGCTTGAAAATAGTAAAATACAAAAAAAAGCTTTGTATTTTTATATCTTTTGATTTCTATATATTTATTTTGTTCTTTGTTAACGATATTTAAATGATTTATTACAAAAAGTATAAACGTTGAAAAGATCAAATAATAAATGGAATCAAAGTTAGATATAAATTTAAAGATTTTGGCGATATTTAATAGTTTTTAAGGATTCAAATTATTAGAGATCGATAATTTAAGAAATTATGGTTAATATACGATATTTATATCGATAAAATCGCTTGCAAATTTGATTTTACAAAGGAAAAAGCAGCTACACCATTTCCAATCATAGTATTCGAGAAAAATAAGGATATAGCTTTTCTCTTTAAAGTAAAGAAATATCAGGAAAAAGTTGAATCAATCTTATATTCAATTATAACAATTAGGGCCGATTCAATATTCTTTTTCTCTAAACTAAACGAATATAGCATTAACTCTTTAAAGAATCATTTTATAGCAGCAAATCATTGTATTATATACTTATACAGATTTTGATATTTCTTTATTTGCTATAAGGATAATTATATACCTCAAATAATAACCTTTTCAAATGCTTTCTTTATAAATAATATAGTTATTTGGAAATCCTTTTAAAGCTATATGATTATATTGTATAGTAATGTTATTATATAGAAAGCCATAAAATAAGACATAGTTACTATTTCGATTATAAAGGTAGAACTTTTAAATATAAAAAAATCGACTAAAAAAGCAATAGCAATATTGCGGTTTTTAAAGGAAATCAAAGTATTAGTAAAAAAGCTTATTAATATCTTTTGCAATAATATTCAAACAATCCGATTAATAATTGATAAAAATGAAAAAATCTTTATTAAACTTAAACATATGGATATTCAGAATATATGGCTTTGTTAAAAATATGCTAATAAGCGATTTCTGATTACGTATTTATCAATTGCCGATATGTTGACAGATAAGCTTACCAAAAATCTCATTAAACAAAAGTTTAAACATTTTGTTAAACTAATCAATATACAAAACGCTAAGGATCGAATTATAGAGATTATCGAATAATCGATAATCATATGGTATTTAAACAAAATTAATATTACTACAATACTCCCCTTATACCCCATTACCCCAATCCCTATTTTTTATCCCTACCCTAAAGGAAGCTTATCTCCAAGCAACTTTTCCATTACCACCATTACCATTCATCTTTCTTTCCTTCCTCTTCTTTTTCATCTTTGCCATTGCAAAATAATCCTTCGAAGTATATCCATTTTCAAAGGTATCCGCTTTTAGTATAAATATATTTTGCATCGATTTCGAAGCTATTTGAAGATCAATGTATTTCAAAATGCTTTGAAAAGCGACCTGGAAACGCTTTACTTTTTATAGTTATATAGTTAACGATTATAATATAAAACAAAAAAAGAGTATTATATTTTTCCGTTGTTATTAATTTTTATAATTAAAAAATTATTCGCTATTGTATACAAATATACCAATAAAGGTTGATATATATATATAAAGCATCAATAATATTAAATTTTTTAAGAATCTGTATTTTTATAATAAATCTTATCTTTTTGTTTAACAATCAACAATTTTATATATTGTATACACAAATAAAGATTTTTTAGCCTTTTAAACCAAATCTTTTTAATAAAAGTATAATGAATTGTTGTAGAAAGAATAATAGAAATGGAAAATACTATTTCAAACCCCTTATTGTTTAACTTATTATTATATTCAACTTTTATAAAGTTAAAACTAAAATCCTCATTAGAATTCTATAAAATGTAAATGATATACTATTAAAGTGATCATAATATTTATTTCCTAATAAAGCAAAGAATCTTCATCTTTATCTTTACTCTAATCCTCATTCTCATTCTTATCGTCACTTTCGCCAAAACCGGTTTGAAAAGAACGGAAAGGAAAAAAATCGAAAAAGTAAAGAAAGAAAGAACGAAAAAGCGAAAAGCGATGATAAAGGCAATGAGGAGAGGGAACAAGGATATGAAAAAGGTATTCCAAGGATAACCCAAAAAAATTAAAAAAAGAAAAAGAAACAAAAAAAGAAAAAGAAACAAAAAGAGTAACAAAAGCAAAAAAAGAAAAAGAAAAGGGAAGAAAAATATAACGGCGAAAAACAATCAAAGCTTCCCAAGCATAAGAAAGATTCTCGGCTCAAAAGTTGTAATTACAATGAGGTATATTAATAATAGTATTGTTAATAATATTGTTATTAATATAATTGTTATTATTGTTATTATTGCTAATGCTTATCCTTAAAAAATCAAAGGATTAAAGAATCAAAGCTACGATTAAATACTTATACAATGAAAATCATAACAAAACAACAATACGCTATAAAACGATTAAATACAACAAATATATAGTGAATGTTTTCAACTATAGTTATCACTATCTATAAAATCGGCGATTTAAGCATCTATGGAATTATATGGAATTATTTATTTATATAACTATCTATAAAGAAATTGTATATATATTATTAAATTAGTTTTCGTTTATTTATTTATATTAATAAAGGATTATGCGAATAATATAGAATTATAGATTTACTTATTTTGTTTGTTTTGTAAACAAATTATATGCTATACACATAATCTAAGGGGTATATTACGTTAAAAGTATAAAGTATATAATAATCATATATTTGTAAAACATTATAATTTTATATAAGCCTTGGATCTTCTAAAAGTAGATATATAAACACTCTATTCATTTTTCGATCAACCGGAGTTAGAAAGCTCCGAAGCGCTATAAGCTTAGTATACTACTAATTGAGCAAATTTCCAAGATTAGTATAAACGCTTTATACATTATTATACTAATATAATATTGGATCTTCTTAATTAGTATATTAGTCTTTTTTAAAATCATCTAAACCTATAATTACTAGTATATTATGATATCAGAGATCATTATATTATAGATCTATAATATCATAGATTATCATACTATAGATCCTTAAGATCTCAAAATCAAATAATAATCACATGGAATCATATGAATATAGGTATATTAGAAACAAAGAGATCCTGTATTTAGAGAGATAGACAATAATACAATCATTGTTTTATACCTATACCTTTATCCCTTTCAAATATCCTCTCATATATTCGTAGCTATCCTCCGTAATAGCAATAAAATTATAGCATTGGTTATAGATTAATATATCTTTAAGATTATGCTTTTTTTTTGTATTATATTTAAATACCAAAGTTTGCAAATAGTTTTAATTATATTTTAATCGAAAAATGTTTTGTATAGTATACTTTGTTAAAAAGATAAACTTAAAAGTTTTTTTCCAATTTTAATTAAATGATTTGTATTTATTTATAATTTTTATATCAAATCGAAAATCATACTTCATTTACTTAGAAATTCGATAACAAAACTTTTTTTTAATTATATTATACTTTTGTTTAAAATCCTTTATAGCTTTACATTATTTCATTGCATTAATATTATTGAACTATAACATTCCTTTTTTCTTTGCGAATAACAAATTTCTTTTATTAAATTTTACAAAAACCTTAATAATCTTTTTAATATTATTCTTATTAAATATAAAAGCATTTTTATTTTGTTTAGAATCTTTTTCAAAATTGAATCTAATTTTAAAAAAAATAATAATTTCAAACTTTGCTTTTGTAAATTGTTTATTTTTAACATTATAACGTTTATTTTTACAAAGCTTTGATTTGCTAAAAGAGTTAGATTGTTTATTGTTAATAAACCCATTAATCTTTTCGATTTTAGGATCTTTAAAAACTATTATATCGAACATAAATGCATTGAAACCATTAATAGATTCAGAAGATATAATTGATCAACAAAATATTATAACTTGAACAATTTGAATTGTATAAAATGTAAATGTAGTATAATTGAAATATAAATTTTTCGATAATATAAATAAAATAATGAAGAAATAACAAAAATAATATAAACAAAAAGAAAAACAAATCCTTAATAATAAATGAAGGATTTTGATAATAATAAAATCTCTATTTATTTCGACGATAATACTTTACGAATTCGTAAAGTATTATTATGCATATTTATTAACGCTAAAATATAATATATTAATTGATGCAATTTGGCTCATACAAATTAATTAAAACAATATTAAATCAATCAAATAGACAATCAAAACATGCTTAAATCTTTCCCGAAAGCTTAATATTTGCTATACCCAAACCTAAAATAAAATTTTTATAATCGCGTCGAAATTCATTATTGTCTATCGTCCCACAAGCTCATTCATCTTATATACTAATCCTTAGCGTTTTAATCACAAATACTCAATCAAATCAAAATATAACTAAACCGATTTAATAATTATTTAAAGTTCCGACAAATTATGCTTTTCTTTCTTCAATTTAACTTTCAAACTTAAAAATGCAAAACTATAGAAAAGGCTTTTCAGCATCAATATTAAAGGCTATATAAACAACATATATTGAATTTTTTGGATTGTAAATTGTAAAGTAGATTTAATATACAATTTATAAACCAAATCGCCGAATAAAGAAAACTATTGTTTTTGATAATAATTATTAATCTTATAATCATTTCGCATTATTGTTCGATTTGTAATATAAGCGCTATTAAATCTTATCTTTATCGTTGTTACATTGAAATAGTTAATATTGGATAAAAATACAATTGTCTACAATTTGAATTCCCTTTTTTCGAAGTATAATCTATTCTATTGTTTTTGCTCCCTTTTTATCCCTATCAAAAAATGCAATTCTATACCATTATCGTTTATAATTTCTTTATTAATTTTTTTGATATTTTGGATTCCTTACAAAATATTTTGGTATATCGAAAAGAATTCAAGGTTGTATATTATTCTCATAAATAACTAACTTTGAATAAACCTTTGTTTTTGTATAAATTATTAATATAAAAAAGAAGAAGATAAAGGGTAAAAACAACAACAAAAAGAATGGCTTTTTAGGAAAGAGTAATATAACAAAAAAGGAGTAGGGGCTAAAATCAACTAAAACGGTCATAAACGATAAAAAAGGGAAAAACAATCAAAATGAATAATCTAGATTATAATGGATATATATATAATCAAGAAAGAGAATAATAAAGAAAATAAAACTTAGTAAATAAAATATAACATGATAATCTAAAATATAGAGTGAAAAGATTATAAATATTCCTTATAAGAGGCAAGGTTATGTGAAAATGTTAGGTCCGAATGGTCGGAGCCATTCTACAGTCTCACAATATTCAATAATTAAAGTATTAATAGAGAATTTTCGAAACAATCTTTTATTTCTTGTTAATACTTTATATAAGAACAAAGCCAATAAAGTTCAACTATTCAATATTCCTATAAATATAAATAAAGAAAGTTCTAAAGGATTAATAGATTAATTTAAATATTATAAAAAATTGTTCTTTTATCAAAAATCTATTAATAAATAGAAAAAGTATTTGATACCAAGATTTAATAATAAACTTAAAGAATATCGATTAACTTTTGAACATATAAAAGAAATCAAATATAAAAATATATTTACCGAATAAAAAAAAGATTTGTTGCTATTATATCTTTTGAACTATAAAAATGCTTTAGTATTTGATTGGATTTATATTAATAAAATACAATTTAATATTGCGCTTTTTTAGAAAATTAATACAATTCTATATATAGTATAGCAAACAACAAGTTTCCCGATTTCAAAAGCTTTAATATAGATAATCTTTAAAATACTTTAAAATTGTATTAATTGAGGAATATTCAAATATTACAAAAAGTTATATAAGAACCTATAGTTTTTGATTAAAAAAAAGACCTTTAACATTTATAAAATTATTAATGCTATTATCGAATTGAACAAAATCATAATCCAGGATATTAATCTTTTATTTAATACAAATATCTTCGTTAAAAATTTTGTAGAGTATAAAATTATTTTTTTAATCGATTTCTTTTTTGGTTATAATTAAATTCTTTTAACAAAAAAGAGTAAGAATATAATTGTATTTCAAACTTTGTTTAATTTATTGCAATAAACAACTTTTCTACAAAAAGTAACAAATTTAATAGCTCAGTTTTGCAGGATTATTCTAAAAATCTTAGGCAATTTTTCGCTAATTATAGCATTACTTTTCCTAAATAATATTAGAATCAAAAATTTATTAAATAATTACAATATAAAGAAAATCGAAAATAAAGTTAAACATTTCGTTTTTAAGTATATTTAATCCATTAATAAAACATTTAAATAATTAAAAAAAGCAAATTGTTTAATTAAAGTTAAATTAAAATAGTATATGAATAAAATCCAGATTGTTGATTATATTTGTAATATTAATAAACGAACTTTTGCAAATACAAAAATCCAGAAAATTATCGATTAGTTTATACTATTCAATAAATATAATATTCGAATGTTTTTTGGAATCTATATTTTCTTTCGGATTTAAATAAAGAATTTCGCTAAAAAAGCAGATCCTTTATATTAATTGTTAAAGAAAAGTATAGAGTTTATTTGAATAAAGCTAAAGCAATTTGCTATAGATTTTTTAAAGCATACTTTAATCTACACTTTTGCTTTTATACTTTTGCAATATAGTAATTCGAAAAAGGTTAATGAAATTGTTTACAATATTAATACTAGTTTTGAAGAATAAAACAATTATTTAAATCAAATATTTAATGAAAAAAGAACAATAATTCGTTTTAAGAATAAAATATGAAATACTATTAAAAAAAACTATAATACAATGAAAAAAGAATATTATAATATTTTGAAAACTTTGCGAAAGTTTAGATTTAATTTTTATAATATACATTTTATTTTTAAGATTGATATCAAAGTTTTGGTTGTACAATTTAATTATGTTGCTATTGATTTATTTAAAGCTTTGGTTACAAAATAGATCGCTTGAATTCGATTATTCGATTTTGAAATCCGATATATCAAGGGAACATTTTATATTGCTATCAATAGATTATTAAGATAATCTTAAAGTTCTTTTAACTTTTTTAAAAATAAAATAGATATTAATGATTGAATTATCGAAAAGTTTAATAACATTATAACAATAAATAACTTGCGAAACTTTACGAATTCGCAAAATATTGTATTATACGATAAGTATTTGAAAGATAATCAAAAAATCGCTTTCTATTTATCAACTTTATAGAAATCAACAAATATAATAATATTAAACTTTGAAAAGTTCAAAAAAAAAGCTTTGGAATTCAATATACAAAATAAATATTTGTTTAAAAATGGATCAAAGAATGTACTTTATTAACAAATCATTAATAATAAAAATGAACGCTTGGAATTAATCTTTTATTTGTATGATATATAAAATTATAAAAGAATAAAAAGCATATTTAATAAAGTTTATTAATTATATTATTAAATAAATATGTTTCAAAAAATTAAAGCATTTATTAAAGTTTATTTTAATTATCAATTTCGCAAATCAAATTTTAAAGAAAAACCGTTATATCCAATTTGAATTAGTATATATTAAACCAAATATGATTTAAATATCATCTATATGTTTATTGATAATAGCTACAAATTTTTAATGGTTTTATATAATAATCTTTCTAAATAAATCAAAATAAAGTTTTTGTGTATTACTAATTTAAAGAATGTTGTATTGTTTTTTTGGAATATTGTTTATTGATATAGTATATTTGGAAAAATCGTTATAAATAAAAAGTTTGAGAATAAAGATTATATAGAATATTTTGCGGCAAAATACAGAATTAATAAGGTTCAAATCTTAATATACAATTTGAAAACAAACGAAATAATAAAACGTAAACATTAATCATTGAAGAATACTTTAATCAAAGCAATGAAAAGAAAAAGAAAATGGTTTTAATATCTAAACGTTATTTTAATGATTAATAGAGTTATTATTTATAAATCTATTAACTTTACTTTTTTCTATATGATTTATAGCCAGTATCTTGTTTTATCAATCGAAACTAAATACTATATATAAAGAATTTTAAATTGAGATATTATAAAAACGAGATCCGATTTATTAACTATTTGTATATATTAATTTGAGATAAAGAATAAAGATATTCAAGAAACTATATTGTACAAAAAGCGTTATTGATTCGATAAAAAAGAACGTTTTAATAAAGATTATAATACAATGGAAAAGAATATCAAACAAAGCGATATAATTTTGTATAATAATCCATTAAACAAAATCAATATATCAAAAAAGTAAAAATTTACATATCAATAACTTAAACTTTATTAAATAACAAAAGCAAACATAAATAAAAACATTTATATTTTAAAGAAACTAAATGAAATTTATTTATATAGAATTTATATAAGCAATAAACTCAAAAAGTTTATTCAATATAACAATATAGTTGTTTCGATAAAGTTGAATAAAATTGAAGATAACGATTTGGAAATTGAAGATTTTTTGAAAACTTTAGTTTTTTTATTTAAAAAACTTATTGAATAAACTTTGAAGAGTATAAATCAATTAACAAACAATAATCCAATATTTAAAAAAAGTTAATTGTTTTATTAATTTAATTTGATTATCGAAATTCCTTTTCGCAAATCAGGATTTATATAAACAAAATTTTAAATTTTTTGAATTTGATATAAAGCTTTAATTTGAAAGTTTAGCTTTATTAAAGATATTAATTTATATTGTTATTCAATAAATTAATCAAATTTTCGAAACTATCGTTTAATGGATTAATTAAATCCTTTAAAATTGTTATTTAAAGCTATTTATAATTTATTATTTTATTTTAAATAAATAAGTTATTTGTTATCAAAAACAATATTATTCATTAGTAAATAAAGCAATTACTTTATTAACAAAATGATTTTCATTTTTTTTGTTTATATTAAATCATTTATTTTCCTTTATTAATTATTTATATTATATATTATCTTTATTTAATTTGTTTTTTTGTTATATTAATATCTTTTTTTTTCTTTTTTTTTAATTCTTTTCTTTAACAATAACAACTTTTTCTATATATTATACTTCGATCTTTATATTTTTTTATATCAATAACTTTACAATTCTTTAATTTTAATATTAATTCTTTTATTTTCAAATAATTGTTTTTTTTTATTAATTTATTAATTCTTTAATCTCTTTTATATTTATAAATCTCATTTTCTTTATAAAATTCTTTACATCTTTATATTAGATTTTTTGTATCCCTTTGTTTTTTAGTATTACAATTTCTTATTTTTGTTATATTCTTTGTTTTTTATAATGAATAAACCAAAATCTTCGTTAATTAAAAAGATTAAATATAATAAAATCAATTAATAATTTGCAACCCTTTTAATTGTTGTTAAAGTATAGTATACAGAAAAATTCAATTATTCTTTGCAAATTTTGAAATAGTGCAAAAACGATTTGTTGAATTGCAATATAGTATATACATTTCTTTCAATTATTTCGTATTAATTTTGCAATATAAGTTTAAAAAAGTTATAAATAAATCGATGATTAATATAGTTCGGAATAAGGTATAGTTTGTTATTAATATCTTTTAAAAAGAATATTTGAAAAACAATATTATTATTATCAAAAAAATAAAGAATGTTTGATATAAATATAAAGAATACTTAAACAATATTATGAATTATTAAATAAGATTTTTTATTGATAAACTTTTGGCTTTATTACTCATTTTCAAATAAGGTTTTCGATTTGTTAAAGATCTATATATTATTATTAAAACTTTCGGATTTGTAGATATCATCAATAACGTTAATAATAAACTAATGCGTTGATTATTAAAAGTATAAAAACAAAAACATTGCACTAATCGATAAGTTATACTTTTTGAGTTCAAAGAAATTGTTTTGATTATATCAAAGAAAAAGACTAAAATGAAATGAATTAACGAAAAAACCAAAGATTTGAATTTTCTTTATAATGAATATAGTTTATTGAATATTAATAATGAACAATATCAATTGAAGATACCTTTTCGATTTATATTTATATTCGAGATTGAGAATGTAAATTTGAATGTTTTTATTAAATTGATAAATTACAATATAATGGTTTAAAAACATTTGGGTATTAATATTCCGATTAAGAAAATTGATTACAAAGCAAATTTGATGAACATTATAATAGTTTATCATCGGATTTTTGTTAAGCTTAATAATTATATTATTGTACATCAAAAAATCAACAAATATATTATTTCCAAAATATACAAATGTTTTTTCGCAATTATCGACAATAATCTTATATAGTTTTAAACTTTGTTAAAAGAATATATCGCTAAACGAATTGAATAATATTAAATAATTGAATTAGTTATTTATTATTCGTTAAATATATATTTATATTATATTTAACAATTAGCAAATATTTTTAATTTAGAAATTATTTGTTACAAAATAAAGAAGTTTAATAGCAAGTTAATAAAAGTTTATACGAAAAAAGATATAATCGATAAGATATATATTTTTGAAAAGTTTTATAATTAGTTTAAACTTTATACTATTACAAAAAAAGCTTAATATTAACAAACTTTTGGTTTATTAATTTTTCAAAAACTTTTTTCTAATATAATAGATCTTTTTATATGTTTAAATGTTTACAAGGAACTATTATTAATAAGATTTGTTTAAATTTCGATTTCGATATTAAACATTTTCGATAATTCAATTAAAAATGATATTCGATTTTTGATCAAAATGTATTAATACTATTGTTATTGGAAGAGAAAGGATTATAGTTTTCTATATATAACTTATTTCTTTTTAATATAACAAATTGTATATATTGATTTGGTTTTTTAACAAAAAACGGTTTTGTAAAGATTTGATAAAGAGTATTGTTTGTTAATAATTCTTTTTTTTATAATAAAGTATACTTCAATTAAAAATTCTAATCATTTGTTTATATATAACAATACTTTGAATATTTTTGGCTCAAAAAGGAAACGCAATTTATATAATACAATTATATTCTTTGTTTTTTACAATAATTATGAAATCGAGAATCGAATTTATTCTTTTTTTATTTTGACGAAGAAAGTTAACATTTTTTGATCGATTGAATTAATTAAAGTTTTCTTTAAAGTTTTATTATTTAATATTGAAGAATGATAATTATTGTTATTCAAGATTAATTTTAAAGATTACAAAATTATAAGAAAGAATATAAAGTTGAATTGGAAGATTATTACAAATCTAATAGATATATTAGCTTTAAAAGCAATTGTTAAAATTAATATAATTGTTATAAACACTAAGCCTTTATATACTTTTATAATTCCTTATATAATTATGTCATGCCAAAATGACGCGCCATATCGAACATATGGCTAATTGGGTATATATACT